>CAAKHD010002768.1:23304-102948 GCA_901007705.1 Fistularia tabacaria | reverse complement strand
AATGAATGGTTTTATTAGAATTTTTTTTTTTTATTTAAGAGCCCAAATTTCTGGGAGGGTGTGTGTGTGTGTGTGTGGGTGTGAGTGTGTGTGTGTGTGTGTGTGTGTGTGTGTGTGTGTGTGTGTGTGTGTGTGTGTGAGCGAGCGCGCACCCGCGCGCGCTTGATGAGCTGTGGGTTTCAAAGGCTTCATCAACAAGATTTGATGTGAGTAGTTGGGTCATACAAATACTTCATTTTCTTTATGATTCTGTTACTCATCCTCTGTCATAAGAAAGTTTTTTTATTCTTCAGTTTTATTAGTCACCAAGAGAGCATTTGAAAAGAGCAGAATGTGAGGATTTGGGGTGAGACAAGGATCATTTAAAAAAAAAAAAAAAAAAAAAAGTAGGAGTAGTTCCTTATGTCCTGCTTCAGGTGCTTCTAAAATCTGAGCTGGAAGGCATCTGTGTACACGCTCTTCCTGTCAATGGAGTTAAAAAGGTAACCAAGTGATTTTGAGCAATATGGCCTTGAGCAAGGGAGGTCTGTGAACAAAGAATAGTAATTGTTAGTTCACCCCTGTGCTATCAGCAGGCTTGGTGTGAAGTTTTGGAGATGTCATTGCCTTCTCCCAAATAATTTGAAGGTGAACAAGTTGGTATGTTCCGGATTCAAAAGTACTTTATACACCAACTATTGTTGGAAGAAACGTCCAAAGAAAATTCAGAGACACATGAGCAACTTTTTTTAAAGACTTGAAAAGCCTGTTCTATACCATGATAATGTAAAGTAAAAAAATTGAAATGTTGATGAGGTTTTTAAAATCAAGCTTTTCCACAAAAAAAACCTTCAATAATTGGCCATTTCTTTTGTTCTATTTGTATATTTGATGTCCAAGCTTTGTACGGAATAGACAAAGTGAAAGCCATCCCTGGTAAGATATGGCTTATTAACTAAGTGCTTATTGCATCAGCCGATTCGTGTGGAGATTTACACATGGGTCATGTTTGTTTGTTATCCAAAAGTAACTTAGAACTGTTTAGTGGCCACATTGTCCTTGTCAGCCACATTTTAGTCATTGGACTAATAAATGTATCCAGTATTTTTCCATGATTTTCATATTTCCCCCAGCTGACGTAAAATCAACGGGCAGAGGAAATGGCTCTTGAGTGTCGTCAGCCAGTGTAGATTTGAAATACGTAGCTTGTCATCACTGGCCAAGAGGTCCTGGCTACTGTTTTGAATAGCTGAAGTGGCACTAGGACTGTTTAGTGACTCTTTCAGCACACTTACACAGACAGTCTTACTGAAACCCGTGACGAGCCCTGACAGAACTCTGCATGTGCACCTCCACGCTCTCTCTGCTTTGAATAGAAACTGTCTTTCTATTTACATTCTAGCCCTTAGATTTGTCTGCCCCAGAAAAAATGTCACCAAACCTGAAAGTCAAGATGATGAGGAATGTGACAGTATTAGTGAGGTTTCTTCTTCTATTAAAACAAGAAATTCTCAAGTCTCTTCGGTAAAGAGTGGGTAAAAGAGTGGGCTTGCTGTCATGTGACTTTTTAACACACACACTTGTTTCTCTCTTGAAGGCTGGGGGAGAAAGCACAGGGGGAGGAGTATGATTATAAATGCAATCAAAGAAGTGTGTTTTATGTTTTAAATAAAGTCATGCTTTTGGCTTTAGGCTAGCCTGACCTTCCTTTCCTGTTTTCCATTGCTTTTTAAACCCAATTCATTCACTTTAGCATATGAAAAGCTAGTTGTGCAGATGTTCTAAGCACAAAATATACTTTTTTAAATCTATATGACTGTGTCTCTTCAACATGGATAACTTAATTGTGTTCATGCCCTAGTATAGAATGACATTCTGTGGCGTGCATACCTCTACTTCCATATAATAAAATGTATTGTTTTGTTAAATTGGATTGGCTCCTTCTTCACAATTGTGCATGTATACATTTTAGACATCTCTAATAATTTTGGAAATCCAGCCTGTTGGTCTTATTTCTGCAGATAAAAATTCCAGAGCAGACAAACCTTAGCCTACTTGTTGGCAGGTAAAGAGCAAAATAATAGACTTCAGTATATGAAATATGTTTGATGTGAGCGCTTAACTGAGGATAGAGTAATCAGAAAGTTGGAATACAGAATGTTTAGTGCAATAGTGTTTGCCCAAACATCAATGTAATTGTAGAATTGATGCGCACATGCATATCACAGCACAGCCCGTTGGGTGGTTTGTCAGTCTGCTGTCATCACATTTCTCAGGTATATCACAGTTCCTTTCTACATAAGAAGGTTCAATCTCTGAATTTGCCTGGATGTTTGTTAAACCCATATTCTGTGACATCTCAAGGCTACTTCATTTATCATTAGCTGCAATTACTGTATGTGCAGAACAAGCAGCATAATTTTCTGAATATATGGCTTAAGTCGGTTTTCATTTTAGGATCCATATGATTAGGAAAGAATGTTTTAGCATGTTTCAGTTGGGTTTTTTGAAAAAAATATATAGTAAATTACAAAAAAAAAAAAATGTCTGTCACACACTCTGATGAGATTTTGGTCTCTGTAAATAAATATGTGGAGCTAAAGTCTGTTATTTTCACCATCAATACCCTGTCTACTAAGTGCATCATGGAATGTTTCACTAATCAATCAGTTAAACTCTTGTGTCCATCCCATTGATATTGTGTCCACTGTAATCAGACTTTACTCACAATAGACAAAGCAACACTGGGGGAGAGGGGCGCACATATGTTTGAACATATAAGGGGGTCAGTATAAATCAAAATCTGCTGCATGCCCGACCCCCCTCCCCACACACACACATATACACAAGAGCAATTTATTTTCTTACCGTATTATATAGTTGAACTCAATGATTTATTAGGTCATATTCTAATTTAATGCAAGAGATAGTGGTTAGCACCACATGACCCATCTTATTTGTGTACTTTTGGTACAGACTGTGAGCTTCTCAGTCAACATGCCATCCAAGCACAATTTTCTGCAGTAGCAAAACATGCAAATGGTCTCTGAAAGTGAATAATCCATTTATGTTTTATTTAAAAAAAATCCTTCATCAGTTCCATCACAGTGAAGTGTGACAATACTAGCTTTTCTTACTTTGTTTTGCTGATTGGAATAATCTGAACTGAAGATATATGGTGTTGACTCCTTCTTTCAAATCAGCCTAGTAAACTGAACAAACTAAAGTGGCAATGATGTTTTGCTAGAAACAGACATAGGTCTGTTTTCACACAGCATCTGAAATCCCTGTCCTCCAAAGTTCCAAAAGCTCGCTTTGTGTTCACTCATTTGAATTAATCTTCTATTTGGAGTAACAGTCCCTCCCACCTGTGCTTCTCATGGTTTTCATTGAGCACTGATATATAGACAGATAACGTTTCTATTCTATTATGACTCTTTATCTTAGTCTGTCCAAACAAACCCCAAACCTTTGTATCCATGAGTATTTGTCTTACAAATCCTCTTTCCTGTACAATTTCTCTCTTGCTGTAAATATATATATATATATATATATATATATATATAAAATTTTATTTATTTTATTTTTTCCTAAAAATCATGCAGCTTTTAATATGTGGAATACCATGATCTAAACTGTGTCAGTTTATGCATTCTCATTTGTAGCCCCAGGAATTAGATCTACTTTCTTTAGCAAAATGGGTTACGGAGCCTCAGGCTCCTCTTTTTCAGTTTACCCATTCTTGAGACCTATAAAGATTTGAACTCCACCTACTCCTCTGTTAGTGAACAGAATATTTGGTCAAAATCACAGCCTGAGACTCACAGCGATGTTCATTACTCTGCGATGACCAACATTTAGAAGTGTTTCAAATAGCTGCTCTTGGGATATTTTACTACATAAACGCTGCCATCCAAGCATAATAATCTCATAATGAAACTGTGTGTGTGTGTGTGTGCGTGCGTGCTTGTGCAAAATTTTAGATCTTTTTGGAGAATAGAGAAGTATTTAAGGAGATCCATGTTTTCTATGACTATTCATTGTTCAGTCTTTGAACAACACAATTTTTGAAATACACCTGCATTAAACAGTGGTATCTATAATCAGATCTATAAATCACATGCTTACAGTGATCTTACCAAAATATTTTTTAATGTTTGTTTTTCATTGGTCTTGTGACCACTGCTGTAGAAGTCCCCTTCATTGATGATGATGTTTTTAATCTTCATTTTTCAAATTTGCATCTGGTCATTGTGAGATTGGGATATTTTTGCTTTTTATTATCATACCAAAATTAATCAGCATGCCATGGAGGGCCTCTACTACACAAACCTGGCAAACTACACACGTATCCTGAAAACATGTCAGCAACTAGACCAGCAAAATTCCCTTAAGAAATCATTGTAAGTAGAGAATCTTTGTCTGAAACAATCAGTAGTCGACCAAAATCAATAATGTTATTCAGAATTTATGGCCAACCTTTTCTTGTTTGGAAAATTTAATCAAGTCCTGGGTAGACTCAAAATTAGAAAGTACAATTTTAGCAATGTGAGGATTTATAATTTTTCAGTCCTTTGAGGTTGTCTTAGTTTGGTAGAAAAACATAAAGCCAAAGACTGTGTGTTTTCAAGATATACAAGGAGATTGGATGGGGCTTTTAAGAAATGTCCAGGAGCAATCTCCTTGTGTCTTCTCTTACTGCATCATCAGCCCCCTTGTTCCAGACTACTTTGTGACCTGGTTGTATTTCAGCTACATTTACCACGCATCACTTCTCCGATAGAGATGTACTCCGATAGACCCTCACCCATCACCTCGAAAAAAATGACACCCATATGCACATAGGATATGAATCTGCATTGTTTAATTTTGACTTAAGAAAATCAATCTAATAGCTTCCCAACATTTCGAAAATAATTTAGAAGTGAAATAACTGCCCTTTCCAAATACTATCTAGTAGCTCTTGCAACACATTAAGGTAGAGTATATTAATGTGATGTGGCAGTACACTCTGGACTGAATTTGACATTCTCTGCAATAAAACTTTCATCTATGACTGCACTTAGGTAGTGGCTCACTTCAGAAAAGTCAAATGGATGGAAAAGTCATATTATCTATTGATGGCTCAGGGCAACTAATCATTTCATCTGTTCAGATTTTATATTTCCAGACACTTATTGAAAGTGATTTTGTCAGAAGCAGAGAACACTTAAAATACTGTAAACTGTGATGAGTCAGTTGAGGAAAGATGATCCAAAATCGGCTAGCTTCTCTGCAGTGAGTCCTTAAATGCCATTCAAGTTGCAGTAAGATCAGAGTGCAATTCTATTACTTTTTGCCAGTAAAAACAGTTGCTTCCTTCAGTAAAAAGTATAGCCAATAAAAGTAGTTGGATTGATGGGGGTATGGAAGATCAACATCTCCAAATTGTCTTCTTGACAGAAAGTTTCCAGAATGGCTGAAGGATTATTTTTTAAATCTATACACCATTTTTGAAGAGCGAAGGTTGGTGTATGGCTTCAGAAAGACTTCATGCATGAGATTTAACACTTACAGAAATGCAAAAATTTTGATATCACTGTGTTCTTAAATTTTCTGACAGTTGCTGTACTATGACAGGTTATTATTATTATCACTAATATTACAGACATTAGTTAAATTATTCTCATTTATAAAACAGCGATGATGAAACCAATATGGGATTTCAGAGCAATGTTTGAAATCATTTTTTGAGTGTGGAGAAGTAAATTACATACTTTGAAAATGGTAGCCAGTCCCAGCCTTTTTTAGAGTAAAACCAAAGTACCTTTTTACATGGGAAGTGACTAAGAAGGCTGCTTTCTTAAATTTTTATTTAGATAATATTTTACTTGGACTTGGCAGCCTCTATTTTAGGTTCATGGTATTCAGCATGTCAAGGAATATAAAATAGATCCATTTTCCCAGAGGCCTGTTGATAAAATGCCGTATTTCATAGTTGAATAATAGCGCCAATTATACTTGTTTTGTGCAAATTGTTTCACCTAGTTGGATGCAACCAGCCTTTGCAAAGCTGGAGTAACTCTGCTGTGCTGCACCCTTCATGAGTTAACAGTATTTTGTCAGACATCAGACATGTTGGTAGGTGTGTGTTTGTCGGTTGTAGGTGAGGGTGGAAGTTGTAATTTTCACTCAAACATCGTGTGCATCACAATTTTGAATAAATTACTTTATGTGTGACTGCCCGTGATTGAGAGAGTGAGTTCAAAATGGTTGTGTTTCCTGCAAATGTCACCACTTTGACTGAATGGCATAATTCCCAAAGTGAATCCTGCTGTGGTCAGTTCTTTAAATTTTTGGTCAAGTGAATATGCCACAATACCACCAGACATCCCATTAAAAATTAGAATTTAAAAAATCATACAATAAAGTTAACTTGTATTTGTGGCTACTCTGTAATGTGTGCTAGAATAAATGTTTTTCATGAAACACCAACCCGTGTTCCCATTTTTTTTTCTGCTTTCAGTTTGTCCCCTTGTCCATTAATTTGAATTTCATAGTGTCCTGTGTAACCTGGTAGTGTAATGTGATTGCATTGGCTAGTCTCTCAAAAATTGAATTGACACTGATGATTTCAGTAATGGTAGCAGAAACAATTAAGTGTATTTGTAAAGTGTGCTGTCGCCACATCCGTTAAATGTTTTGACAAAGGAAAGAAATAAACCAGGGAAACACCCATGAAAAGGAAACGCCTGCCTAGAGAGGCTCTACGCTTGTATCAAGATGGAGGCAGCTTGCTGGCAAAGATGATCTCTTGCAGAGATGCAGCCACCAACTGATCTGCCTGTTTGAGATACAGATGTTTTAGGACTGTACAATCATTAGAAAAAGTTCATTCATTATAGCTGATACTAATAAATCTGATAAACTTTGAGGGATATTTCAATTTTAAGTCATAATTTTTGGACTGTTTCATATAAGGAATTTTTTTTTTTTTTTTCTTTTTAATTTTTTTTTATATTACCATTATATACCATTATTTTATATACCATTTGAAAACATGACAACACAAAGTAAACTAATTTCAAACATTTCAGTTGCATCAAGTTTTTTGTCCTCATATGGCTTAAAAATAACATCAGTCCATATTTATGAATTTTTAAATGTTTTTTTCCCCCCTCCTCAACCCGAATGATGCTCTCAAAGATTTGGCAGTTATTACAAGGCTGATTGCTGGGGTGGGGGTGGGGGGGTAGTGTACAGTCCTCAGGAAAGTCAGGGGAAGTGTGGCTGCTATCCATGAGAAGTACCATAATTTCCGGACTATTAGCCGCTACTTTTTTCACACGCTATGAACACTGCGGCTAATTCATGGATTTTTTGGTGCTAACGAGCTTCTGAAGCTGTTCAGTGCTGACACAGAAAAAGACTTCTTTAATGGTTTTGGAGCGTAGGAGAAAGACGAAGATAGCGGTACCGTTATTTTGAGCCGTTGTGCCTTATATTCAGGTGCGCTCAATAGTCTGGAAATGAAGTTAAATGATTAAATTCACCATCCTAACTCCACCCTTTAACCACTACTCTATCCCTAACGCATGGCTTTATTTAGATATTTATCAGCTAGACAGTAAAAAAAAAAAAGTTTTTACTTTTATGTTAGAGAAACACACGCCCCCCCCACCCACACACATGCACCTGTGAAAAGTAGGCCTCTTATAGTAGCACTGGTTCTCCTTAGTGACAATTTGAAGAGATCTTAAACGGACTAACAATACATAACTGTTTTCCTGAGTAACAGAAACACTTTGTGCACGTGCACTATGCATCAAATTAGTTTTATAAATCTGTATAAAATGAAAGTTAAAACTCTAAATTATGTTTTATCTTGAAGCTATGTATTTTCCTGCATATTTAGTAAAATAAGCTTTGCAATAATTAGCTGTAGCATTAGAAATGAACTATCATCTTAGAATGTATACTTAACTATGAACTAGTGATAATCTGTGATGTGAGTAATTGAGTTTGTTTGCAATTCATGATCCCCCATTCCTGGTCAGCAATCTATCCAGCATTTTTTATTGGAACGATTATATTTAGAAAATTACAGCTTTCATTATTACGTTTACCACCACTGATTGAATACACAGTCATGTAACTGCTGGGCTTGACCGTGTCCAAAACCATTTCCTAACTATTAACCCAAATTCCTGCGCATGTTTTGCTCAGTACGTACAGTATACCATCTCATATTGCAGGTTAAAAGGTCTACTCGAAGTCATCAATACATAATAGAATATCTTTGTCCTCTGTTGCTATCTGCTAGAATCAGGGTGGAGTTTGGATATGTACAAATTTACATTTGTTGGGGTTTCAGTGCAAGCAGATGCGAAAGCACAGCAGAGCAGAAAAATTCCTGCTATCTCAAGCCGAGTTGTTCACACCAGGCAAGAGGGCTCTATGCCTCATCTGCTCAGCATTGCTCTCAAAGCTTCTTCAGGTTTTATTTATACATATGTGCGTTTGTATATATATGTAGGGTTTTCAAAATGTTTACCTGTAAGAAAAGTATCTTTTCTAATGCTTGTGTATTTGCCTTCCACCAATTACATTCTCCTGTTTTACGAGACTGCGTATTAGCTTTGTCCGTGTTCATCTGTGTCTCATCATTTTCTCTTTTTGAATATTTAATGTAACACTTTGTGAGGTATGATAAATGACATTATTATGAAATCAGGCTCCATATATACATGCAAAAAGAAAATCATATTGCTGGGGTGTTTGGGAAAGGTGGAAACTGATTCACAGCTTTAAGATACCTTGAACACTCACAATGCCTGTAGTTTAGAAGCCAAAATGGTGCCATCCTGTTTTAATTCAAATGAGTTCTGAGCCTGATAGAGAGTATTGGTGTCTCTGTGCAGCTGGCTGTCAGATGTGTGCTGGGTCCAGTGGGGGGAAATAACAGCAAATATACTGCAAAAATATTAATGTTTCCCTGAATACTGTGTTGTTTCATTAAAATCACCTCCCATCTCAATTTAGTTATCCACATTTTCATTGGGGCAAATTGCAATGTAATGTGGTTTATTCTAAAGCTACTTTTCTATCTCACTTTTTTAATTTCCTGATTTAACTGGTCCAGCAGGATATACCCCCATTGGATCAAATAATAGATATCTACTTTTTCCACAATGATCATCTAGTTTTTTCATTTATAAAGTATATATAGATTCACATTCAAAGCCATAGATGATCAGAATAAATTTCAAAAAATCAGATCCATAAGGTTTAGTTTTGGGTTTTTTTTTTGTTCTGTCTTTTGGACAGATATACTGCAGTCAATTTATTCTTCCTAAAGTTTGAAATTTCAAAGATAAACATTAAAGCCTGTTATGAAGCATGTTTTAATCAGTCAAATGGAAAAAAGTGAATTCAGAGCAATAAATTCAAGCTCTGGACAGTCTTTTGGATTTGCCAAGCCTCTCTCCAGGAAGCACAATCTTGTCAAACAGTCCAGTTGTTCTTGTCTTATAATCACGCCCACACGAGCGTATTTGCACTGAATATTTTTCTATTTGATATGAATGCTCATCTGCTTATCTGTTCACATGAATGTAGTGTGACCCAGGAGATAAACAAAGGGAATGTTGCTCCTTTCTGGAGCATCACTGAAACCAACTGTTTACACCTGAACGCCTTTAAGCATCGCAAAAGTTAGTAATTCTTCTCATAAAATGTCAACATTGCATTACAAAATAACTTCTTTAAGTTTATGTTTCATTTATTTTTGTAAAATTAATGAAAATCTAAATTTAAGAAATGTAAATATGCATATTTGGCCTCGTTTTCACTTTTGGTGTTCCTCACACACCAGCCTCGAGCAGCTTTGCAGTTCTTTTCATTTTAAGTCAGAAATACTAAAATGGCTGTGTTGGTTTGACTTCTACACATCCTTATATTTCATTAAATAGGAAAGACTTTTTTTTACATTGAAGTTGGATTGCATCCCTATTGCTGATTTATTCTAATGCGTGAGTAGAAATGACTTTCTCCATCTGAGCATGGTCTAAAAAGGAGTCAGTTTGTTTTTTAGCATCAATATCTGGATGTCAGTTAAAATGATCTAAAATGTACAAGGTGGCATAGTACTATCAGGCTAATTGAAAATTAAGGTCAATATGTACTATTTTAGTACTATTGAATTCTGGCGACTCACAGAAAGCTTAGGCGTAGTTTGAATTTGTTTTATTTGATCGAGTTTTCTTTACTGATGATGAATCATGAGTACAGTGATATATTAATTTTTTTCATGTTAACATCTTTTTTATATTTGCAACAGAAAAGCTAAATAGACAAACCTGTCCGCATGTGTAATTTGGATGGGTGTAAGCTTTTTGAGACTGTTTTCTAGAAGAAACTACATTTTCTGAATGTAGTGCAGAACTCTGTTTTAAATACTGGGAAGCTCATTGAGCCTTGGTCCACTTCACCAAAGGGTTAATTAGTAGCTCCCCTCCCAATTGTCCTCTGCTTGTTCACTCTCATTAGTTTAATCTGGCTCTGCCCTCCAGCTTGCCTCTTGCCTATATCCTCTTGTGCACCAGAACATCTCATTGCCTGCTCCCCTGTAAGTCATCGTAGTGGAGCCTCTTGTCAACCCTCAAAATCTACTGCAAACCTCCATGTACTAAAATGCTGCTAAATTTTCTTCAGGTCACAGCATTTAAATGTTCTTGAACACCGTATGATTGACATTTCCTGCAAACATCTGTATGAAAACTGTGAAATCTCTTATGAAGCCTACCTTTTTGGGAGTGAGGGCAACATTAAGATATGCTATGATGTAAACTGGTGGCAGTTCGTTGCAATTTAGTTTTTCTTCACTCAGAACTATTGAATGACCACTGACTAAAAGCATCCATTTCTATAAAAGCATTATTGTCAGCCTAGACAGCAGAATTATGACAGCCCCACCCCTTTGTGAGTGAAGTTATTCTAAGGTTATCATAAGTACTGAAGTCAAGTTGGTCCTGACCCGTCATTGATCAGTCTTGATTTGTATTCTTTCTGTCATGAAAAAAAGTCACTCATCTGCAACAGACAATGGTCTCCCTGGTCAAAATGGGTTCATCTTAATTTTGTGGCACCGTATCACCATATTTGTTGTGCAAGAAGTCTCACTTTTTCAATTTGTAGGTATATTTAATTGTTGTTAGTTTGTTGATATTTATTTATTTATTTATTTATTTATTTATTTATTTATAATTCATTTCTTAATTTATTCCTCATCAGGTTTACCTTGCCTCCTGGTCAAGATTTGTACAGTGCTAAATTATCGGTGTATACTTGTCTAATGTTGTATCTGAAGTAAATAACTATGAAGTGTGCATGTGTGCAAGGAGTCAAATTACACTTCCTCTCTCCTTGTCACTGTTTTGTGCTTGAGATGTCAGACCTGATAGGAGTGGCTAGAAAATGTGAAGTCTGCTTTCCTCCCTTTCTCCTCCCCCACCACCTCTCTAAAAATAGCTGGCAGAAAGAGAAGGCAGTAAAGTGGAGGCTCTGCTGCGCTGCCATTGGTTCTTATGCTCCCACCATCAGCACAAGAAAATTGTCCTCTAAATCACACTTCAAATGCTTTTACCTTATACCTTATTACCTGAAATGAACACTTTCGAAGAAAAATTTTAGCTGAAACTTATCTTCTTTACAATTTAAGTTTTATGCATTTAATATACAGATGAGATTATAAAGATGCAAAGATATTTCTAGAGATGCAGAGCCTTTTCGCAGATGAACATTTTGACTTAAGATATTGGAGTCAAGAATCCACTCTATTCTTCACTTTTTCCCTTTATCTTGATCTGATTTTTTATTTCTTCTGATTCTTATTATGATCTTTTATTTTTATTTATTTTTTTTTTTATGTTACCCTCATTCTATATATTCTGAACTGAATTCTTTTGATCTGAAGAAGCCCCTTCGATGGGGGGTGAAACGTCTTCAAGAGAAGAAATTCAAGTCCAGTTGCCAGAATTCACCATGACCTGGATGACTGAGAACCTTCACACTCATTCTATATACTTATTTTCATAGTTATACATATTTAATTTTCTCCCCCTTGTGCCCCCCAATTGGTCCTTGGGGACAAATCGTAGATGTAGAGTTATATAAAACTATAATCAAACATAATTCAACCTCAAAATATCATCAGTATTTTTCTTTGGAAATGTTAAATACAACAATAATACCACTCAATAGATAATTCCAAAAGAAACGTATCATATCCTTGTCAAACCCCTAAATATTTGGCAGATCGTGAGAAACATGTTTAAAAAAGTTAATTGCGAGGCTCATGATAGTTTCAGGTGTGATTTGCTGGATCGCATAACTGAAGTGGGTGGCGTGCAGTTCAGAATTCCATCGGCTAGGAAAGGAAACTAATCCTGGTACCTCATATCATGGTTGAAAGTCTTCTAAAAGGCTCAGTTAATATACTTTTCCACAGCACTACTAAGAGGCATGCCTAACGCATTACTTTAGTAAAATCCTTATTTTCTATTGTTCCTGTAAGGAAAAAATACAAATTTAATTGTTTTGTCTCTGGTTGTTTAATCCCAGCCTTGTGCTTGTAACACTCGTTTTGGCCTTAATTTTCGGCATTTTCAGATGGTGTTCCTAGAAACAATGAAACAGGCTCTTTGTCTTACCCATATTTTATGGTGCATCTCTTCTGTACTGCCTCAATTTTTCATTGGAATGAGGATGAAATACCTCAGTTGGGTTACTATATATCTTGCCTGTCATTTGTGCTTATTTTCCTATGATTTCCCACATCATTTAATAATACTGGTTGGTCCACATTAACACTAATCCACTAGCATAGCTGCTGTCTGCTTCTGGTAAAGAGCACGTGCTACTCTCAACAACCTTACAAGATAAAAGTAAGGTATGACGTGACATTCAACACCAAAACAATATCAACTGAATATTGAATGTTTTTATATTGCTATTTTTACTATCCAGTCCTAGAAACATCAGCAAGTTGGAATTCATAGCGCATTTATTTCTCTATTTTCATATTTCTAAGCCTAGTATGATTTAATTAGATTTTGGTATATATGCACCAGTGAATCATAGTGTCCTGTACTTCAGACCTTGTTTGCATGGATATATGTGATAGCCAGTTGATCACAACCATTATTACCCCCATTCCCTGTTCTTTTGATAGTTTGGGAACTACTTCAAGAGTTAGTGTGTCTAATGGCATAGGATACTTGCCCCTCTCAGAGTTTATATGTTGTTGATTGAACATTTAAAGTGACAATGGAGCTGTATGATTTGGTGTGGTGTTTTGTTTGGGGGTTTTTTTGAATGAAAATGCCTTGAAATATTTTTGATTAAAACCCAATAATGTTGATACAATTTTACTCTGTAGATTTGTACAATTTTAGATAAAAGGATAGCTTGCTTATGTAGAATTTGTCACCAAAACAGTGCGACTTAAGGGATTTTTTTCACTGAAAATAGATCTCAATATTGTCAATAATCATTGATTATCCCAACATAAATAAAACCTATATGTAAGATAGACCTTTAAGCAAAATGTTGACCTATTTCAAGGTTTTTCAAAGATCTTGCGGAAAAAAGGTACCCTAAACGTGTGATTTTCAAAGACAATAAAAGACAATAAAATCCTCCTCCATGAACAAAAAGCTCAAGAAGTACATGTGAACACCTATGTTCTGCCCCTTGAATCCCTCTGACTGCTTCGTTTGGAAATAACTGATTTTGTTACATAAGAACATTATTGGTTGTAAATTGAAGTTGGCACAATGGTCATTATCACTGTGTTTGACCCCTCGCAAAGCTTATGGAAGCTAGTTACTGAGAATAAGGTGGGTTTCTAGTGACAGAGGACTTGATGTATCTCTAACTGAAATTGCATGTTTAGACCAAGATGAGCCAGAGGACATGTACAAATAACCTGTACATAATTTAATCGTAAATTCCAACTATCAAAGCAATACAATATAAATAAAAAGGGTTGTATGCATTGTTAATGCATGCTAACAAGAATCTCAAAGTTAGGCTTGAATAATTGACCCTTTTAAATAAAACAAAAAAAAATAGCTTGGCAGAAATGTTGCACAATGCCGATCAAATAACAGGTTTTGCTGACAACTTCACGAATAAGAAACTTTTTCTTATTCATGGTCATGAAGATACAAATTAGCCAGTAATATTACCTCAAACGTTTTTTTTTTCCCTCATCATCAAGATTAGGCAGTTAAGGCGCCTTGTTTAGATGCAGACCCAGTTTGCAGGAGTGGCCAATCAGGCGACAGTCACTTTGATGTTAGACACCTGAAGGATAAGTTGTTCGTTCAGAAGGTCTCAAAACTCCCCTGGACATAGGACCTATTTTGAATTCCAGACAAACAGGGAGGTAAGAGGTTTTTGCCATGGCAGCTGACTCGTATTTAAAGATGTGATGTTTCTCATCAGAATGTAGTTTTAGATTCGATAATTGTTCTTAGGAAATTACTACTGTATCAAATGAAAAACATTTCTATCTGACCTTCCACAAGGGGACATTAATAAGTTTTCAACCAAAAAAAGAATCCCACAGTTCTCTTGAATACTTTCCCTTTCTGAGCTACATGGGCATGTGCATTTTTTATTGACTGTATCATGCAGAAAAGGTTATTCAATTGATATCTAGCATTTCCCCTGGTCTCAAGCTCAGTTAGTTTTTGTTACAATGGTAATTTTCTTTTCAAAATAATTACTTCTGTCTTTGGAAAGGGAAAGTGTCAATGTTAAGAGCGTCAACCAGAGGATTGGGGTCAGCGGGATAGCCACTGCTTTTAGGATCATCAGCAGGTTTTGTCTTAACCGGATTTGGCTAGAGGAGCTGAATCAACTGTGTCCCAGGATTACAGGAATGACATTGGAGGAGAGTTTAGACTCCAGAGACCAGAGCAGTGACTGCTCTGTCTGTTGACTCCCATCACCTGTGCACTTTGGGTTGCCAGTAGTGCTACAAAACCTTGACATCCAAGGACTGTGCAACTTCAGTCTACGGTACTGCTACAAAATCCAAAATTGGTCTATTTGGTTAGCCTTCTTGAAATCTGGATTATCAATCCTTGCTTTGTTTTGGACATTTATTTGCTTTTTCAAGTTTTTTCTTTTTTTTGTTGTCTTCAACATCATCCTCGAAATTGTTTTATTTAGGCTAAGGTTGCTGCCAAGTGCATGTTGCCGAATCATAGTTTCAAGCTTAGAAGAGCATTTCTGAAAGTGGCTTAAAATTTACTGGGTGTTGTGATTCCCTGTGACTTTGAGTGTGATTTTCATACTTGAACTAAGAAAAATTAGATTATACTCAGCTGAAGTAGCACTGTCCTTAAATTGTCATTGATTGTAACCAACATTTTGGGAACGCTTTTACAAGTGCATTTCTGCAACTAGAAAGGATTATTTATGTTTAGTTTCTCATGTCTTGTCTTCTAGATCAGCAAGAGTTTAGGCAGCGGAGCGAAGCACACCATTAGCAGGGGAAAATGAGTGAACTGGATCAGCTACGCCAGGAGGCTGAGCAGCTCAGGAACCAGATCAGAGTAAGTACTTTATTGGTAGTTTATCCTTGAAACTTTTTGACTTTTTTGTTTATTACACATATCCAGATTAATTATGTCATTAGTTGTTTTTTTTCTTCCTGAGTTTTTTTCAGTCAGCAGTCATGCTGATCTAGAAAACATCCCTTTGACTTCCTAATTTGATGCATTAATACTCATTAGGGGGTAATGAAAAGAACAGCAAAGTCAGTCTTAACTGTATAGTGAGTGTGTATTTTTGTAATATATATTCTGAAATGATCATAATGATGCGTACGTCTATCGCTCACCAGCTTAGAGTAGTTCCCATTACCTGACTGTCAAACTATCTCTATCATTTAAAACTTGGGGAAGGTATAATCCAGTTAGCAAACATTTCCAGGCAGTACTAAGTAAGAACGAGTCAGCTCGTGACTCATGAGGTTCTTAACATTGATAACATATATCTTAAATGTAATCATTTTTACCAAAGTTTTTTTAACTATGTGCTACAAACATGATTCCAAAACCCCTTAGCCTTTTGGTTTTTGACCTTGTCCTTTATTTATCCTCGGTGGGCTTACTCGATCGTTTTGTTTCAGGATGCCAGGAAAGCGTGTGCGGATGCTACCCTGTCTCAGGTAAGAAATATATTCACCCTGAAATTAAGTATTTCCCCACTGCGGGATGGTTAAAGGCACATTCCCCTCAATCTATCATTTCAACTCGCTATTTTGGATTTGTAAACTACATCTCTTTCATTAATACAAGTTAGGTGCCTTTGAGCAGTCTCTCTGATGTGTTTCAGTTGAGCTGCTGTGCTTCTGGGGCTGCCAAGTGGCTACCTATTTGAATGTGTTCTTGGTATTCCTATAAAAGTCAGGCCCCTCTTTAGTCAGGGCCAGAGTTTTCAGGATTACCATGTGTAAATTTTCTGTCTTTGTCAATTTTTTTGGTCATTCCCCAGAATAACTATCAGAGCAAGTTTTGGTCTAAAACCAGATGTTTCTCTAATCTTAATCCTTTTTAGATCACAGCTAACATTGACCCCGTTGGCCGAATTCAGATGCGCACTAGACGGACACTGAGGGGGCATCTGGCTAAAATCTATGCCATGCACTGGGGCACTGATTCAAGGTAATCTCATTCAACCCTCTTCAGTTCATTAACTTTATATTTAATTCCATCCTGGCCTTAATGAAGGAAATGGTTTCAGAAGAATGTGTGACTGTCTTTTTGCTGCCAACCTCTCCTCAGGATCCTCATCATGGCATTCCACAGTACTACTGTCTTACATCTATATACAGGTCATTTTTTGTCTCCCCATGGTGATCAATCACATTAATATGTACACTGTTCTAACTATTTAACAGTAGGTAATTACCCACAGAAACAATTGATAATGCATTTTTGTACAAGTTGATTGCACTCCCCTTGAGAGTGTTTACTAAGATATGTGTCAGTATCCCATGTTTTCTGCAGTGGAAGTTGGTATGTTGCTTGAAAATATACGCAGAATGCAGTCAGTCTTTGATTGAGCGTCGTTGAAGTTAAGACCCAAAGCAACTTGTACTTCATATTAAGTATTTTTCCTAGTTGTACACATCTCTTACCTCAGCAGCCAATAAGCTAATTGGTGGTGCTGACCAGGAAAAACTCCTGTCATCTCCTCCCCTAACCAATAAAGCGGCCAAGAAAGGTTTTACACTGAATTCACCATTGTTGGCTTTTGATGTTTGCTTGTTTTAGTTTTTAGTATTTCACTCCCCAGAGGAGTGTGGGTATTTATTGGACTACCTGCTGAGATTTAGTCACTCAGAAAGAAGGTCACATGAAGATGTTTTGACCCAGAGTCCAGGCCGTTTTCTATTTTTAGCCTATAGAGAAACTAGATGAATAGCCGGGGTTGTTTTTGCAGTGTCAGAATGAAGTTCATCAATAAGCTACACTACTTCTCCGTCATTTATAGACTTGAATGTTGAAAAATAGACTTAAATGCTGTAATTCTTAAATGTCAATCAAAGTTCCACTTAATCGCAACGGGAAGCAGTTAACTGCCCTTTTTATTATGTCCAAAATGTATTTTATCAAATTAACCAATTGAAAAAAACTATAATCAGTGGAAGATGTGATACATTTTTTGGGAATGTCATCTCATTTGAGAAATAACTTTTGTGCATAGTTTCAATATTAATTCATGGTAAATTACATTTAATGCAGGAAAATATTAATTCAGTCATTCAACCCTGATCTATCAAGTGAAAGAGTAGCCTGACTGACACTTGTTGACCCCCATTCTCCTGTGTACATCTCACACCTGAAGTTAATCTGTAGTCGAGCCTGACATAGGAACATTGCCCAACTTCTGACCCTCTCCCATGCTTTGTTTCAGTTTGATGTTTGAAGGCAATGTATTGCCTTTCCTGTGAGTCAGAGTTCCTATGTGACCATACTTCATCTAGTCTGGTAGTTAAGATGTGCATACTCCCAGTAGGCCTTAATGTGTTCACTCTTTTTCCTGTTCCTTTGTGCATTGGGATTGTTGCTGTGGTTACTCTTGATGGATTCACACAGATAGCAGAGCACCACCAGAGGGCTACCTGAGAGCTCCTATAAAAAAGGTTTTCTAGGTTTGGATAATTATTCTTATAAGGGCAGAGAAGGCATTCCAGAAACAAAATGATAATATATATGTGAATTATATTATCATTTTGTTTTTTAGATAGTTTTGTAAGTGGGTAAGACTATTCAACACCATGTTGAAAATAGCTCTACTAAAGCCCTGAAATGTTGAAAAACAGTGGAAGAACTTAAGAAATGGGGATGATTGGATACACAGCAAAATGCTATTGAGAAGGGTGGCCTATATGCAATATAACTGAATTTTGTTTTTGTCCTTACTTCAATTTCACTTATTGCTTGGCTTTTTTTTTTTCTTCAGTAATTAAAGTAGTAGTGCATCAACATTTTAATGGTGTTACTTTTCCACTATATAGTTATAAAGAACAAGATTTTGTTTTTAGAGTGATTTATATTCAATTCAGGATGGTGTAATGATTTGGTTTAAGGACAGGGTTAAAAAGGGTCTGGAAGCCTGAAGATGATATTGTGGTGTCCAGAAATGTGGAGTGACAAGAGAATTGCCATTTTTTTTAGGTTAAATTCACATTTAAAATGTGCTTTTATCAGTCATTAATGAAATTTCATCTTTTACGAGACTGTAGGTAAATGTGACATTTTGAAATAACTGACTTTTTAATCTGTATTTCATTAGGCTTTTGGTTAGTGCATCCCAGGATGGAAAACTCATTATATGGGACAGCTATACCACAAACAAGGTAAAAACGCACTCACATCAGAGAATAGATAGCATACGGCTGTTTGCTCACATTCTTGAATGATTTCACAAAAAAGACAGTGATCTCGCTATCCAAAATGACCATAGCATTATGTTTTAGTGTTATACATTGTAAGCATTCACAGATGTTGTGTTTGTTATGATTAGTGTATCTGCATATATTCCGGGGTGTACAATACTATATTTATAATGTAAAATCAAAGCAATGCCTATTTGTTCCATAATGAAAAGGAAAACCCTGTATGAATAATTGTTACCACTGTCTTTTATTCCTCCATTGAACCAGTCTTATTCAACAGCAATAATCATTAGCCCCCTTTTTTCTGGCAAATGGCATCAAGTACGTTGACAAAAGCACTAAGCTCATTATAAAACAATTCACAGGTTTCTGTGGGTGCCAAGTAATGCTATTTATAGTGCCCTTGAAAGGTTAAGTTAATATTGTGGACACACTCTGTCACATGCCCTCCCATCTCTGCCCCATCTGTCACCCCATACTAATCTAATATTAAAATCTTTCTTCCCTCCTTCAGGTCCATGCTATCCCATTGCGTTCCTCTTGGGTGATGACATGCGCCTATGCCCCTTCTGGGAACTATGTTGCCTGTGGAGGTTTGGACAACATCTGCTCTATCTACAACCTGAAGACCCGTGAGGGAAATGTGCGTGTTAGCCGTGAGCTGGCTGGACACACAGGTAAGCTTCTATCAATACGTTTTGATCCTACAAGTCACTTTGAAGGTCCATTCATAGTCAGCTGTCCCCACCATCCTGGTAGCAAAGGGCGCAAGGCTGCATTATGTATCTTTTTTTTTTTTTTTTAAACAATTTCAGGGTTATTAGACACACAGATTAACAACCTGAAAAGGAACACTTCCTGTTGCTGATTATTACATTCACAACATGAAAGCAAAAGTATGGGAGGCAAACCTTTCTAGTTAGGTTTAGTTAGAAGAGGATAGACCCTACTTAGTATCCTTTCAAAGGAAAAATAATTATATCACGCTAGCTAGCTTGTTAAAATTTTTGCTGGAGCTAAATACCTAATGTTGGATTGCATTGTCATCTACCTGGCATGACTCCATAAGGAGGGGCAAATCCTAATAGTCAAAAATATATTGGACCAGTCCTGATTTCATGATGACCAGCTTCCGCAGCTCAATTTTATTTTTTTACTCTGGTGCTCCTCTTTAGGTGCTTACTATTAAAGGAGAGAGATCATAAAATGAGTAGTTCTCTAAATATGAACATGTCAAAATGTGATTTTTATTTTTTCGATTTTTGTTGATTTCCTTTCAAGATATGAAAAGCAGCTCATACCTTTACCGAATAAAAATGGATGATTACAAAACTATGCAAAACATCAGTCTGCTACACCATGATGACTCTTATTTTCTTTGATATTATATGTATTTGATATACTCTGCCTAGGTGGGCATATCTTTTCTTTGGAGACAACTACCTTAAAACCGTTACATCGAAGTAACTCTGTAGCTGATCATTTTTTTTAATTCGTTTGCAGGTTTGACATTTTCCTCTAAAAACATATAAAGATAAAAACTATTCTATTAATAGCCATAGAGCCACATTTTATAGCATATTAAACCAGCCTATACTGGTGTGAGTCTTAATTTCTTGTCAGAGAGATTGAAATCACTTTGCGTGTGTGAGTTTTGTGTATTTATAAAAAAAAAAAAAAAAAGCAGGAATGGGTTGGAGATATATCCCAGCTGATATTAATGAAAGTGTTGACTTTGTAGCCAAGAAGCATTCATCTGATCAGTGTCACATGATGCAGGAAGTGTGTCAGCAATTTAGTTCTAGTTCCCTATAGGGAGGGATCCACTCACTCAACCAGTTAGTAATAGATAAATTATAGAAGTGAGTTGATGTCCCACAGTTTGCCTGCCTGGTAGCAAATCAATTAGTCGATTATCCAATGTCTCCTAAAACCACCCATAGCTAACACACATTGCCTTCTAACAGAAGATTACAATTAGCAATAGACATACTTAGATGTGTTAAGTGTTTGAAGTTGAGCTTGTGTCCTATAATTCTTCTTTTATCCTACATAAAGGGAGTTTCTTAATCTGTGCCTTTGATTCTTAACAGGTTACCTGTCTTGTTGTCGCTTCCTGGATGACAACCAGATTGTCACCAGCTCTGGAGACACCACCTGGTGAGTTGTTACATTGCACCCAAACATCCAATGCACTGTCACTGCAAACCACTGCCAACCAGATTGCCTCAATATTTTTAAATCAATTCCATCAAATTACAGGACCATTATGTTGTTTTGTCTTGTCATGTTCTTCTATCTTTGGGTTTTTGTGTCTGTCTTAATGTTTGTGTTTTTAGCACATGAATCAGTAACCCAGGCATTCTATCACTACCATTGACTGATGTTGCTGAACCGCACTCGAGGTTTTAAGCTTCTCAAAATTCCATAATGGTTTTGTGGTGTTCTCCATCAATTCTGTATGTATGGAGCTAATGGGCTTCGAGCTTTATACAGTCATATAGCCGGAAATTATGATTCGAAACATGTTCTATAGATTTTCCTTTGTTCTGCCCAGCTACATTGTTGTAAAGCATCATGACAGGAGAGTCTACATGTATTGTTCCTTTTTTATTTGGACACTTCTTTTATAAATGTTTGAAATTTCAAATATAATTCACAAGCAAATAACCATAGAATGCAGTAGATTTAAAACATATGATGAAATAAGGGAAGTTATAGAAAGAAATTCACTGAAACTTACAATGCGCGAGTCTGGTGTGTGTGCCTTTTTATATATGTTATAGATAATACTTTATTGATCAGAAGTTTTCATAATATCAGTAAGCAATTTAAATTTGAAAATGAAGTCCCGAACTCTATTTGTCAATCCTTTTCCCTAAAATCCTTTTGCTTTATATACTGGATGTGAATTTTATATGGTACCTTGTTCTTTCCTTCAGTGCTCTGTGGGACATTGAAACTGGTCAGCAGACAACTACATTTGCTGGTCATACTGGTGATGTCATGAGTCTCTCTCTGGCGCCCGACACCAGGCTGTTTGTGTCTGGAGCATGCGATGCCTCAGCCAAGCTCTGGGACATTAGAGAAGGAATGTGCCGACAGACCTTCACTGGCCATGAGTCAGACATCAACGCCATCTGTGTAAGGCTATAAACACACTATTACATGTACTAATGATATCAGGGTAAGCTGAACAGTCAAGTGTTCAAGGACAATTTCTGGTTAAGTTTTTTTAGGGAAACGTTTTTTTGTCTGTCTATCTGAATACTCATTATTACACTTTTGCAGAACGTACAGAGTGTTTACATTATTTCCTGATCTGAGATTTAGTGTACATTTGACTCAGTGGAAGTTTCAGAGCCTGTGGAGCACCACACAGGATGGAGTAGGTTGCTTATAGTGAAATTGAATGATAAAACAAATAAAAATATTTAGGTTGTTACCTGAGGTATCAATGCTTGAACATTCCAATTTTGCAACATTAAATCCTCTCTCGACATTGATTTGCAGTTCTTCCCTAATGGCAATGCCTTTGCCACTGGGTCAGACGATGCTACCTGCCGGCTGTTTGACCTGCGTGCTGACCAGGAGTTGATGGTTTACTCACATGACAACATCATCTGTGGTATCACCTCCGTGGCATTTTCCAAGAGTGGTCGCCTACTTCTGGCTGGCTATGACGATTTTAACTGCAATGTCTGGGACACTTTGAAGGCTGACCGTGCAGGTAAGCCCCCTACATTGGGGAAAAAAGATGGTGTGACGTTGATATGTCTTCTTTTTCTTACCACTATTATCCATGGAGTCTCAGAAATTCACTTTGAAAAGATTTTCCCCAGGTGCTTCCCTATTGTTCAAACAACATATAACTCTTGAAAATTTTGATATGCAGTCGATCGCTGAAATGTTTGGTTGTTACCATTGATTTACCCCCAGTTTTTTGGGTGGAATTGTCATGAAGAGTCATAGTCAACCCCACTTAAGTGAGAAAGTTTGTGTGGAGGTAAAAGGAAAGCAGCTGAATCTCATTTTTACTCTTTTTCTGACAGTTGAAACCAGTCTCAGTAAAAACTAACAACTAGTATGCATGATAAATCATCTCAAAACAGTGTTATTTTGCTCTGCATATAGCATGGAATGAAAGTGAAGGAAGTACCAGTAAAATTATAGACCACACATTGAGCTTCCTCTACATTAGAATGTGCTTTTTTCCCTATATTAAGTACTAGATATGCACACACGTATTCATTTTGTTCAACTATTCATTTTGACACCAAAGTGTTGTTATACTCTTTCACCCTGAATGGTGCAAAATGTAGCTTCCAACAGTCGTACTAGTAGTTGACATGTGTAATTGACAAGTGTTTTTGGTAGTCCCACACAGAAGTCATAGCAAGTAAATTCAACTCTTAGTTAAATAATTTCTTATTGAATGCATGCCTAGCATCACATTTTTATTTCCAAGTTACATTGTTATTTTCAAGCAAAGTAGTACATCCTTGTTCATCTGGACATCTGAAGCAAATGTGGCAAAAAAAAAAATATTTTAGTGTTCAGAATGTCAATTATTGCAAACAAACCATTGTCTGTTCTTGTAAAAAGAATAAGAGGAAAAATGGCTGCAAAATGAAGCTAATGAACATCCTGGAAAACTACCCGGAGAGATTTTCATGCCTCTGAAACAATCCTTCTACAAAGTGTGAACATTAAAATTGTCTTTAAGAAGCATCAGTTAAAGTCACAATATTTGCATGATGTAATTATGGAAAAAAATACAAATAAAATGTTGTCAATTGTTATGATTTAAAGAATACATTTGAACATAAACAGCCATAGACACCAATTTCACAGTGTCGTTACAGTGTTCTGTGTTACAGTCCCTTTAGACATCAATACCAAAGGTTTTCTGGGTGAGTCTGAATCAGGACGTCTCTCCTCAGTTAGGATGCAAACAATGCTTGGTAACTCGATGCAGAAGACTATACAATTACATAGTCAAAAGGACATCATCTAGATTATTCTGTACATATGGAATCAAATTCAAAGACAAATAACATCAAGTATTTTCTCACCTTCAAAATGAAAGGATTGATGACATTTGTTTTAGATTCAAGGTTAGAAATCTGAATTAACAAATTATACGAACTCAGACCACAAATATGCTAGTAATTGCTGTAGTGCAAAAATGACAAATTCTAATATCAAATAGTCTGAAATGAAATGGAACAGTTTTTTTTCTTAAACTTGCATTTGTCATTAATACATGGTTGTAATAATAAAATAAGCAAATCATTCATTTACTCGAGACTTAGTTTTGTATCTCTCAAATGAACACAGAAAGAATAAACCAAAATGTTTTTGTTTTAAATTTTAAGGAAGATTTTCGTTGGAAGCACTTACCCTTTAGCAGTTTTTTTTGTAGTTGTAGCTGACGACAAGGGTCCACAGAGGTTGCTAGCTGCCTTGATAGAGGAAGGTTTGCCACCTCCTGTAGAGGTCTGCTGAATGGAAAATGCACTTTTCCACAAGACCGCCTTCAGATTTGCTCCTTTGCAAGCCAAGATAAAATTATCCCTGAATAGAATTTTAACATTGCTCTATAGAATCAAAACAAGATATGAGGTCCCCGTAAAAAGCAGGTCATATGCCAAATTAAGATTATCCATATTATAAGACTGCATGACACAGGCCCTAAAAAAAATGATTTCAAACTAGGTTCTACACCTCAGTGCTGTGAGAACTGGACAGCACAGCACGAACTGATGTCACAAATGTCATCCCGTATCGTTGTTCAAAAAAATAATTGGGATTTATTTATTTATTTATATATATATTTTTTTAAGAGATATACACTTAGTATGATAAAAACTTTGCATACGAACTTTAATCTTTGGTATTAGGCTTTGGCGTACTTTGACTTGTCTCCATAGAGGTAAGGTTGACTACAAGGGGGTTACCCTGCTATTATTGGAGAAAGCCTTCATTTCCAAGCAAAATAAATACACCCAAATGAGGAGTACAATTTCAGTTGCACAGGCAATAGCTTTGAACACCTTTCACAGTATTTAATTAAAATTTATATGTATATCAGTGATTTAAAAATATAAAATGTTCTATTGATATCCTTTTGTTTTCTCCGTATTAATACAGAAAAAGTAGAACTTTTCCAGGTGGTAGGGTACCATACTTATTAATTGACTTGGAATAACTTAACTATCAAGCTGATCAATAATCAGGTCGTCTTTTATTTATCTATTTATTTTACATGTGACAAGAAGTGTTATACTACACTGTCAAAAATAATAATCTATCATAACACTTCTGTAGTTTTAAACCAAAGAATATTTTTTTTAATGTTTCAGAAGAGCACCTGATTAAACAGCCTTTTAGTAGGTATTATTTTTGATACGGTATTGAAAAATTGAATAGGTGTCTGGCAGTCCGAAGTTAATCAGCTTTACCAAAGGTAGAGGTGCCATCACACTCGTAGCTAAATTGTGAAACAGAAGTCTTGAAACTGTCTGAGCAGAATGGCGTGTTTGGACTGGACCGGCTAGAATTTCAGTATTCACAGCATTCAACTTCAACAACGCAATATATTAAAAACAGATAGTACTTTGAAAATAGATCTAACTTTTAATTGAAGCTGGAGCAACAATGCATATAGTTTAATGTTTAAATAGTGATGCTCTGACATTTTTTGAGCAGATTGACTCTTCTTCATTGCCTAAGAGATACAATCAAATACCCTACGGTACTACTACATGGTGAAGGTGATATGTTACAGTCAGTTTTTAATTATGTTGTAAATATGTTTTTAAGACAATACAATGGGCCTTGATTTGTCCCCAAAAAAACTCAAAGGAAGTGAAAATAGCAAACTTCATCCTGCAGTCCCAACTCATACCTCTGGACAAGGCTCCTATTGGCTACAGACAAGCCTGACACCATGAAAACAGGATGGAGGCTGTGGACTGAATTCCATACAGGAGAGATGAGCTGACCTGTTTTGAAAAACAGTCAGTTCAAATTCATCTGATAGAACTGGAAGTTTCAAAAGGTCCAGCAGGGAGGAAACCCCGTGGAGACATTAATACTTTATAGATATTGACTCCATAATGGAATGGGTATTAAACAAGGCCCACATCTTTGCAAGCTGAAAATACACACACAGTTGTATAATGCATTAAAGTAGAATATTGTTTTCCATTATATTAATTCAATATTCGCCTTCAGGTTTTTTTTTTTGTTTTTTTTTTTTTTTAAAAGCTTCACTTTAGAATTTCCGGTTTGGTCTTATCCAGATTAAAGAAAATGAAAAAATATTCGCTTCTCTGATTGTCTCAATCTTATATTCATGAAATATAATACTATAATATTCATCATACGTTCAATGTAGTATTTACTTACACAAAAAGGCTTCAAAGTATGCATTAATAGGTCTTAATAACCTTGCAGGTTTATTGTTGTCTCTAAGCCTCTGCTTTGTCTGCAGGTGTCCTAGCTGGTCATGATAACCGGGTGAGCTGCTTGGGTGTGACCGACGATGGTATGGCAGTGGCAACAGGGTCCTGGGACAGCTTCCTCAAGATATGGAACTAGAGTCTGAAGGTGACTGATGGACCATTTCTGTATGGGAGTAAAACCATGGCTTCTTCAGCCAACATCTGGATAATTTGTTTATTACCACCTGGGAGTTGGAAAAGAATGTGCAGCATTAAATAGAAAAAGCTGGAAGTCAACAGTACACTGAATGTGTAGACTTTTTAGATGGGTTTGTTTACAATGCATTGACCATTTTTGGGTTGGTCTGTTTTTTTTGTGATTTTAATTTGGAAACTTCCCTTCAGAGAAATGTGTGATTCTCATGATATGACTTGATTATTAATAATGATTAACACTGATTACTGATCATTGAAGTGAGTGATGTGGATTAACATGATCGTTTCATGTTTTGTTTGTTTCCAGATGGCATCCGGACTCCAAAGTTGAGTGGAAGACCATTCCAACATCACAATGTTCAATTGTATTGCATATCCAATCTTTTCAAAACACCATGATACTGACTCAAAACACCCCCAAATCTAGCAAGGGCAAAAATTCTCTCTCTCTCCTTCTCATTTAAAAGAGCACAAATGTCTGTCACTCATTCAACTACAAAAAAAAAAGAAAGAAATCTTGAGGAATTTAGTGGTTTTGAAATGGAAAGGAGAGGAAAATTGTGCATTCCTCCCATAACCATGGTCTGGTATTGTAGTAAGTGAAATTACAAACACCCGCCAACGTTGCTGCCACCACCAAGCAAATGTGTCTTTGGACCTCATTACACCCAGGTCAGAGTCAAAGTTATTACGTGACAGTTATCTCTCTTAATTGCTTTTTTGGCCACATTTTTGTTTCTTAGTTTTCATGATTTTTCTGTGGAGGAGAGGTAGATTGGTGAACTTTCAGCTAATGTTTAAATGAGGATCAAAGCTTTGTTTTATTTCCGAGTCTTTACACATTTTAAAGCGTTTTAAGTTTGAAACCTAAAAATGAAACCTTCAGATCATGTCCTTTTAAATTCAGCTTTATCCCAATGGAGAACAAATGAGAGAATTTAGCTTCAACAGGGAGTCCTCAAGCCACTTCTGGCCCTTCTGTATATTTAGTCCCATGATACTTTTATTGTTTCTTTTTTCCAGTGTAGTCCACAAATCTTTGTTTGCACAAAAATTAAACTTTGCATATATAGAATAATGTCTAAAGAAAAAAAAGTTAACTAACCAAGCACATGCTGTTTATGATAATGAATGCTCGTTTTTAAAACGAAAAACAACAAAAAAAAAAACAATCATTTTAAACATCTTACACCTTTTTGTCTGGCAACAGTCTAGACTAATTAAAGATTAACCCGTCGGATCATAATCCACCCTGCCCCCTTTTTATTCATTTTTTCTCCTTTATGTTAGTTTAGTTGTCCCTGGTTTCTGTTGCCCATGGTCGGGACCGGTGATGCAACTGGTTGGGTAGGAGGACCTCCACTTTAGTCCAGTTGCACGCCGGATGTTTCTTTTAACAGAGGTGCCCATTCCGTGCTTGGAAATGCAGTTACTACTCTGTGAATGACATGTTGTATAAATCAATGTTTGAAAATAATG
This sequence comes from Fistularia tabacaria, assembly GCA_901007705.1. Lineage (NCBI taxonomy): Eukaryota > Metazoa > Chordata > Actinopteri > Syngnathiformes > Fistulariidae > Fistularia > Fistularia tabacaria. Next base: position 74,868 of record CAAKHD010002768.1, on the reverse strand, counting down.
ATATTGAAACTTTTTAAGTTAAAAACAGAAAAAAAAAGATTTTGGTTGTCTGCAATGGGTGGGTTATCTCTTAGAATCGCATGCTGTAGAATTGCTTAAAAAGGTGCATATGGAATTAAGTCCTTTGATGTTTTTCTTTTAAGAAAATAACCTGTTGAATATATCAATACAATGGTATTTATATTTTTCTTTTTCTTTTTTTTTTTTCCTTTTTTTGGTTACTCTGTGCATACATGATTCAACTCAAATTTCAAAGCTATGCACTTGAGAAGCAAACCCTACGACATCAACGGTTACTTGGTCCATACTTGGGAGGGATTCCACAAATTAAGAAGCAACGTAAATGTTTAAATTGTACACACATGCATACATACATACATACATACATACATACTTACATACATTCATTAACTAAAACATACACAATGGGACAAATTTTCATTCCTTCTGTAGCAAACAAAATTCCATTTACAAAGAAACATTTTATAACAGGTTTTTTTCTGTCCTTTAATAAAAAAAAATGAAAAAAAAAATCTTGCAGCATCTGAATGGCAGAATTTTCTGTTGTTCCCTTCTCCTTGTAAACAGAGACGCTCTTTCTTTAGCAGTAGTGACATTTTTTTCCATTCTGTTTTTTCTCTGCGACATTCTGTACAAAAAAATGTGCTGTAATTGTGCGTTAGGCCTGGAGTTGGCAAAAAAAATAAAATGAAAATAAAAAATGTTAAAAATTATTAAATTCCCTTCCCTTTTCTCTCTTTCTCTCACTCTTTCTCTCTCTCCATCAAATAACTGTAGAGCTCTGCACCCCCACTGTTCCCTTTTCACCTTTTGTATTTAATTTTAAAGTCAGTCAGTGTACAACCGAAAGCTGGATGCAAGATAGAAACTATATTAAAATGTACTGTTATTTAAGATGTAATAAAAAGCAGTTTGAGATGACCTACTGTGTTGAGTGTGATTCACTTAGAGCGGCTCCCACTGAAGCTAGAATGTTGCAGACTGTTTGGTTTCCTTGTAATTATGTTCGTCAAATAAACAATTTCTTATCCACTGTTGAATTGGCTTGGCTCTTCTGTCCAGTTATATGCAGCAACCTCTCCCATTTTTGTGACAGCAAAATTTTAAGTTGGGTTTTTTTTTTTCCCCCAGATGAAATTATGACTAAAATATCAATTTATAAGTGTGTGAGATTATAGAGAGGACCCTCTACTAATTTTATGTCTCATGAGAAATTGTCAAATGCATCTTGATAAATATTAGTATTGATACTCCTCCCGTTAAGTTGTGTGCAAAAAGGATGAAAAAGTGAGCTTTTTTTTTTTTTTGCCTAAATCAACTCCATATTAAACATAGCTCAGTTCTTGTGTTTCCTGAAAATAGACTTGGGCCATTATTTTAAGAAGGCGAGGGTTTACAGATTGTATCCCTGCAAGCCCCCGACTGCAGCTACTAGGCATTTGCTGCCATCTGTTGAACATACTTGTGAAATACAGTAAGGAAGTTCTGGAAGAAAGTTTCCATCCCCTGTAAATGTGAATTTAGGATAATGCCTCCTTTTTTCTGTTACACTTAATTATGATAGTGAAAAATTAGAAGACATATCGTTTCTCATAAAATTGAATCATTTTACACACACAAAAAAAAAACCTCGTGATTTGAGAAGTGTATTTTCATAGATTTTTATGAGTTGCCATTTTTAATAGAAAAATAAGTGCCTTTACTGTCACATACAGTTATGCATAGAGCACAACATGAGCGAAATTTTTGACAACTGCATTTAACCCATCATAGACACACCATGAGCAGAACAGGGGTTCAGTGTCTTGCTCAACAACACTTCAACAGGCAAAGGGCAACCGGGAACTGAAGCAGGTATGTTTGGTTCCAAAAACAACCCTTCTAACTCCCTGTGCCACGCCGCCCCTGATGAACTGATTTATAATGTTAAAAAAACGGCCGTTTAAATTTTCATTCTTTAATATTTAGCAAAAAAAAACATTTTTTTACATTTCATCATACACACGTAAACGCACATAGTACCCATTTTGTTTTCACTCCTTTATTATTCACATGGAATGACCTGAACACACCATATGATGTGAAAGATTCGCATCACCCATTGAGCCAGACTCTGAGTCTCAGAGGCTCAGTTTTGCCTTGAGGCCCTCCAGCAAGACATTCAGCCCATTCACATCTATCAGATTATTCAGTCATTTTGCGTCATTGTCCAGACCACTGCCATTTTGTAGTGACGTGACTGTCAAAGTGCCACTGAATAACTAAAACAACAACAAAACAAAAAAAAAACAAGGTGGGTCACCAATTGTGTTGTAAATCATTGCATGATAATCAAAATAAAAGTTTCCTATTTAGAATCAACATCAATCTATATTTACTTAAAGGATCAGGATTAAATCGCAGCAGCAGAATTAGAATATATCAAAATATACGCTAGTTTCATTCAAACAAACCTCTTCAACACTGGAATTTCACTAGTTAGGTGGTGATTTTGAAATTGACAATAATTTATTGATCTTCTCGTATGTGTTTGCTTTGTGAAGAATACTCAAATAACATGAGAGTGACATGTATCTTACCATTCGGTCAACAGACAAGAAAACCCATAAAATCAGGAAACACAATTGAAACAAAACATGTACTTTAGACGTATATGTGGTGTTTGAATGAATTCCTATAATTTGCGTCTGTTAGTTTTAGTTCTAATACAGCAGGGAAAGACTTTACTGTATAATTGAAAGGACTAAATGGGAATGTGACTTGGAGAGATATTTGATATTGTAATGTTCTTCAATGTCAATCATATTGTTTATCATAAAAAAAACATACAAAACATTGTTATGAAGTCGTCCAACATGACGCAATCGAAGGGACGGCTTTTGATTGGTTGGTTGGAATACGGAAGCGATGAGCTGATTGTTGACAGAGAGAAAATGGTGTAACGGTGTCTAAAATAAAAAGGAAGAGGTTCTGCTCCTGTGGCCGTGTGCAGTGCCTCCCTATTGTCTCGTCGAGTGTAACATTGTGGGTCAAAGGTAATGCCAGTCTCAGAATTTGGTGATATTACGCTTGTGCTCAATATGCTTAACTGCCAGCTTAGCTCGCAAACTAGCTTAACTGGAGCTCAGTTAGCCACCCACCGGATCGTCACCATTCATCTGCTCAAAGGCATGTCGTTGTTTTGTCAAACTTTTGTCTTTCTCTAAATCCATGGGAAATTGAGTTTTAAATCAACAATTTGTTACTGCCGGAGCCACATTTACCACTGAAGTAATATATACGAATAATTATGTGTGTATGAAGAATAGCGAGTCATCTGTCAGACAAACAGCTGACATCATTTTCTCAGTAAAAACTGTAGCGTCTTCATACACGAAGGTGTTTACCAGAACTTTACAGTTCCATGACAGAATGTAACAGGCATTTCAAATTTCTTGTTTATTTGTTCCGAAAACGTTTACTTTTTCTATCGTACTGTCTTTTATTTAATATAAATGCATATAGAGTCAAACGCCGTTCGTCAAATTTAAAAGAGGCTCTAGTAGCGCGGTCTGGTGACTGGTCCAACAGCATAGTTATCAACCAATAACAAAACGGATGCTCATGAATAAATGGCCAGGACGGGAAGAAACGTGGCAGGTATGAGTCCATCAGAGGGACAGCATATGTCAGATGATTTGCAGATTATATCAGAGAGACCAGACCAGGATGGTTTGGACATGTAGGATTCAAGGAATTGTTATTGTCATACCAGCACATCTTACAGTTTGTGGTCCGAAATTAGTACCCAGGTCCGGTTTCAAGCCCTAAAAATCAAATAAATAGAAGAGCGAAGAAACAAAAACAAAGAGCAAATGTAAACATCTAACAAGTAAGAACAACAATTTAGTTAAGGCTGAAGTTAGCCCTGTTAGCGCTAAATTTACAAGTGAACGCAAGGAGGTAGTTGTATTACTATTGCACCCGTGATAATGAAATATTGCACCTTCATTGTCTTAAAGTGTTTGTAGTGCTGCTCGATAAAGAGAGAGAGAGTGTGTGTGAGTGTGAGAGACTGTTTGAGCGTGTGAGAGAGAGTGCGTGTGGGGGGGGGGGTTCTGTGTGTGTAATAGAGAGCATATATGCATGTGTGAGAGAGGGAGAGAGTCTACAGAGCATGGCTCGAGCTCAGCATTCTTACAGCTTCTCGGAAGAACCTGTTTCTTAGCCTGGTGGTTTTGCTCTGGATGCTCCTCAACCCCCCGTCAGACGGAAGCGGCTTAAACAGTCTGTGTGCTGGATGTGAAGAGTCCTTCATGATGCGTAGTGCTCTCCCACTGCATCGTGATGTTTAGAGGTCCGAGGTAGTGGTAAGGCCTCCCCATAGTCCTCTGTGCAGCCTTTACCACCCTCTGCAGACCCTTCCTCTCTGCAGCAGTGCAGCTGCCGTGCCACACCGTGATGCAGTTGCAGAGGATGCAGAGAGCAGGACCAGGCTCCCAGGTCCAGCTCTCTGCAGCTTCCTGAGGAAGTACAGGCGCTGGTGAGCATTCCTGACCAGCCAGGAAGTGTTGGTACTCCAGGTGAGGTCATTGGATATGTGCACATCCAGGTACCTGTAGTTGGAGATCGTTTCCACAGCTACTCCTGGGAGGAGTGCAGGGGAGGGGGAGGGCGCTTGTCCCTTCTGAAATCCACCACCATCTCCTTGGTTTTCTTTGCATTGATGGAGAGGTTGTTATCTCTGCACCACTGCTCCAGGTGTTCCACCTCCTCTCTGTAGTCGGACTCATCATTGTTCGTGATGCATCCCACTATTGTCGTGTCATTCATGAACTTCACAATATGACAGGTCTGGTGTCTTGTCAGCAGAGTGAACAGGAGGGGGCTCAGCACACAGCCCTGGGGCGAGCCAGTGCTAAGGGTGATGTAGGAGGAAAGATACAGTGGAAAGATATTGAATATCTGGGTAGAAGTATACCGAGGTTGAGACTACACAGCAGGAGGCCTAGAGGAAGACTGAAGGGGAGATTTATGGATGTAGCGAAAGAAGACATGAAGTTAGTCGGTGTGAAAGAAGAGGATACAGAGGATATGGTTTGATGGAGGTAGATGATTCACTGTGGTGACCCCTGAAGGGCACAACCTGATAGAAATTCTCATGAAGAAATGGCCTGGCCTCGGTTTACTTGCAGCCCAGTGGTGCGAGATGGATGGGGAAGAAAAAGTGCGGGTGGAAACTGTCCCATACTGCTGCTCCACCTGTGACGGAGGGGAGGTGTCCGGCCATGGCCTGAGTCGCAGAAGGAAGACCCGCAGCCTGAGCACCTCATCGGCCAGTAGCTCCTCTGAACACAGGTAGATCTTAGACCAGCATCTCACTCACAATCCAATATTTTTGACTGAACCGTTATTTTGTGTTGTTCTGCATATCGTTAAAAGGAATTCATTTCTTTGGTCTAAAAGTAATCTCTGATTGGCATTACAATGTTTTACAATCCCTCTGAAGTCTTTAAATTGTTGACTCGATTTTAATTATAACGTATCACTGAAAAAAATGATTATTGGAACCAAATTTTCTCTTGTGTTGTTACCACCAGGAAACTGAGAGTGAAACACACATAACTACATAATAACTATTACTTATGTACATAGAATTTGCAACATGGCTTGAACTGATGTGCTCTGTGAAAGAATTGTTTGTTCGTTTTTATGTCAATATGCTCTTGAGTTTAATTGGCATTTAAAAAGGGTTGAAAAGCCTTTGCTCAAACTTGCTTTAAGCTGTAGGAATCAACTGTTGACATCCATTTCATATTTCAAACCAGTGAGTATCTGTGTCCAAAATATTTAATTGGTAAACTGTATTGGCACTCACACTATAAAATTGTGTGAGTTCTGAAAGGTAATTCAGGGATGGGAACATTTATTCATATCTTTCTGAAACTGACCAGCTGTGACAAAAACTTATATGAAGGAGGAGGTCTGCCCTTTGGTCTTTGTGAAAATAACTGTGACAGTTGCATTTGGGGCGCAGGAGGTAGAGCGATTGTCCTTGGGACCGAACCTTCCTGGTTCGATTTCCAGCTCCTCCTAGTGTGTCAAAGTGTTGTTGAGCAAGACACTGAACGCTGCTAGACGGCAGCCAACTGCTCATGGTTCTACAATGATGGATTAAATGCAGAGAATTAATTAATTCAATCAATTCAGCCATTCATTCATACAAAGTAGATACAGGGACACAATTTAATGATCCACATTTATTGTGTTCATTTATTGATACAGTGAAAGATTACTTTCAGAATTTTACAATTCATAGTTGGTGTGTCACAATGTCAAATCGGAAATGTCTGTTTATCCAAGCTCTCTTGAATCATTAAAAAATCATTGGATAAATGCTCCTTGCATTCCTTTTTTTTTTTTTCTTATAGAAGGAAAATCACTGTTACATTTGACAGAACAATCCTTTTCCAAATTAAATACTTCAGGAGAGCACCACCAGTAATCAATCAGTATTGGAGCTGAAACTCAGCAAAAGAGATCAGCGTGTTATGTCAGACTTTCGCGCTTTGAAAGTAACATCGTCATTGGTAATGCTCTGAGGGAACGCTCAAGTTTGTTTTTTTTCATTGTTTCTTTCCAGGAGGACTCAGTCACTACATGGACCAAGCCCTGTTACAACCTTTGGCCCAAAAGCATGCATGCTCCAGAATCCAAATGCAGTAATGTAAGTCTTCCACAACCACGTTTTTGTAATGTAAGTCTTCCACAACCATGTTTTTGTACAGTTTTCTCATTTTAAGGAGTCAGAGGCATGTTTGAATGCTACATTCAGTTTGGTTTGTGAAGGTCTTCTTTTGAAATGTATCCTGTTGATTCAGTAGCAGGCTTAGTTTTTATATTGCCTTCATTTTAGATCTAGTTGTTTGATGTCGTTAATGTTACTTTTCTTTAGTTAGTGATCTTTCTGATGAATAAATCTAAACCAGGCCTTGAGGGCTCAATGACTGTGCTCATGTATCACCCAATCTATCCATACTGGATACAAGGAAAATGGAACCGGTGTTTGAGTGCTCCAGACACAGCAGAGGGCCAATACAGCTAACTGCCAACAGATAGAGTGGCTTTTTCATTTAACTTTTAGCAAAAGGCCTACACCCTGTTGGTCAAAGGAATGTCACAATTCAGGAACAGTTGAAAGCAAACATGTCTTACCTGTTGCTGCCTGATTGTTAACCTTCTTTACAGGCTGCAAATAAAAATTACCGTAAGAAATCTTAACAATAAGCTACTTACTCAGAGGTGGTCCTCATTCTCTTTTGTGCATGTTACTGTATCATTACTTAATTACATTTTAATGTATTTATCATTTTTAACATAATACACTTGAATTTCCTGAACATTAGCAACTAATTAGCAAACAGTAAATAGGGAGACGCTCAGTGTTTAGTGTTTCGTATCGCTCACTTAGATACATATTGATACTGGAAAATCGAACACCTTATTGTAATTTGTGATCTCTTCTGTCTTGTCAAATTTGAAGTTGATGAAGAAACTTTTTCAATTTAATGAATGCTATTTTTAGTGAAGTCTTTTTGCTCATTATCTAACTTTTCACTACTTAAAGTGACACATTTATACAAGGATTTCCCATTTAATACTGTCATACTTTTGTATTCGTAATAGGAAAGTAATACTTTCATACGAGTAACACTGACGCATGTTCCTGTTGTTAGTCCCCCCAAGAATGGTCATTGAGCCAGAAAAGCACTAGCTGGGCCACTTCACAAGACAGGTATGGTTTATATCTGGTCAAGCCTCAAGGTGACAAGTTGCACCAGCAAAACCAGAAACCTTTCCGATTTCAAAAACAATGGCTATAGTGGCTGGTCCCACTCTGACTGTTGGCCTCTTGACCTCTCCACGCAAAGAAGTAGCTGCAAGCTCTGCTTTTTTTGTCAGCATTAATATATGGATTAGCTTCTTTCAGCCTAAAGCCGCCAGACATGTTCTAGACAGTAAACCTATTTTTAGCATTTTTGTTCATTGCTCAAATCATCTGACCTGTGATATACAGATGGCAGACAAGTGGTGTGTATTATGCCTTTCTAAAACAACGGAGGGTGTGCTTTGGCCAAAAAGAAGAGGATAAAAAAGCTTTCAGTGGCCCAAAATGGAAACTGATCACTTTTTAATTTCTTTGGAAGAGTGGAGTTCAGATACTCGTCAATCCAAACGCTTGCCTTGCCACCTGATCTTTCCTGTGTTTTGTTTTCCATCTTGAGATTTAACACGTTCAAATTTTTAGGCAGTTGGACCCATTATTTTATTTTTCTTATTAAATGTTGTTGAATTCATATGATTGTAAGACAATTATTCTATCAGAATACTGTCCATCTTTCAGTGGGCGTTTTATTCAAGGAGACATTTAAATACATTTAACAGTATATTTTTGAATAGCACAATACAAGTTGCCGCATTAATACAACTAGTCTATTGTTTTTACAGCCTATGAAAAGGAAAGTGATTATTTTGAGTGTTATGATTTATCTTGATGATTTATATGCATCCAATATCTGCTAGTAAATTAGTATCACATATCAGATTCACAACACAAATATATTCATGCAGTACGATGAACTGATTTTTTTGACATTTTGTAGCAGTTTACAGATATATATATATTTTTATTCTGTAGCAAAATATTTGCCACTTTAGCAAACACAAAACCAAAAATTTGTACTGGTCAGTTATTCATTGCTGGATTCAGAGGTTAAAATTATTTAATCACAGTTTATGAATCACAGAAATTGGAGAAATGTGAGATGTGCGAATTGTGCTTAAAATAGTTTAGCTTTTGAGATCTGAATGAGTGTAATCCTGTACATCCTGCTGGGTTCCAGTAATAACCCGACACATGACTCAATTCATTGAATTCAACCCTAGACTTCCTCTTGCAGCAGCTCACCTGGCTTCTTCCTGAAAATGGATTTCTGAAAGAAAGAGGGAGTGAGTGAGCCAGTGAGACAGTGAGCGAGTAAGTGCGTGAGCTTCACAAAATGCCATACATACATTTCAGAAATGCATTTTTGTTATATATGCTTTGACTATTTGGCCAATTTACATTTTTTCCTCTATTGGGCTGGTCTCACTGCAAGTATACTTGTATTGGGTTGGTGGGTTTTCGTTGGATGTTGGATGTGAGTGTCAATGAGTGTTTCTTCAAAAAAAAATTATTTAGGTCAAATTTTGAACTGAAAACAGATGTTTGATTCCTGGATTCAGACTGAAGGATGGTTCCCCAGGATCTTCTCCATCTGACAATGCTTGCCTATTTCCAGCTTTCAGTTTAAAGAAAAGGACTTCAAATTATCATCTGTATTTGACATAAAGCTGCCGCAGAAAAGCAAATACAAGAAAAATATTTCCTGTCATGTTAGGGCAAGCAGCGCAGAACTCAACAAGGTCTTTCGAGAGAAGCCTGATTGTAAGGATTTATAAAAATCCAGCCTGGTTTTTAATGCTATGCATGTGAAAAGGAAAAGCTTATTTAATCTTTTTAGCAGAATGTCTTTATCAGTGAAAAACTCAGAGGCTTTGTTTTTCACCCTACCACCCACTCAGACTTATGACAGAGAGATGAACCCGTTTTTGACTGAAATTCTTGGATAGAATTAGCTCCAGCACAAGCTCTCCAACCAGTTTTCTCCTCATCACATCTTTAGATGTGGAGGAACCTCCTTTTCTGTGTCGTCACTGGTGTGTCACATCTTCCCACATATATCCTCTGTGTTCCAAGATGGAGTGGTGACTTTAGACGATTAGATTTTGTTAACTGTCATGAGGACTGCACAGATTTTAAAAAATATTAAGTAAAGCTTTATTTATCTGTGATGTAGTAAGTTGAGCAAAATTCTTGGATAGAATTACCTACAACTCAAGTTCTCTGACCGGTTTTCTCCTCAACATATCTCTAGATGTAGAGGAACCTCCTTTTCTGTGTTGTCACTGGTGTCACATGTTCCCGCATACATCCTCTGTGTTCCAAGATGGAGTGATGACTTTAGACTATTAGATTTCGTTTCTGTCGTGAAGACTGCACAGATTTTCGGGACTATTAAAGAAACCTATATTTATCTTGTGAGTTGAAGGTCTGATACACCACAATTTCTGCAAAAACAGAAATGCTTTCACTTCCTCTTCCTACTTTTTAATGTGTTTGTGAGTTAATTCAACCATGCAGTTACGTGAGAAATGGAACTATAAACTTTATTATGATAATGTAATGACTATTTAATAAATTGTTATATTCTTTTAATGTGGTTGGTTTGAGATGGTTCGGTCATGTACAGAGCAGAGATAGGGACTATATTGGTAGACGGATGCTGGAATAGGAGATGCCAGGCAGGAGGTCAAGAGGAAGACCGAGGAGAAGATTTATGGACGTAGTGAGAGAAGATATGAAGGTAGTTGGCGTGAGAGAGGAGGATACAGAGAATAGGGTTAAATGGAGAAGGTTGATTCGCTGTGGCGACCCCTGAAAGGGAAAAGGCGAAAGGAAAAGAAGAAGAAGAAGAAAACATTTTGTATTATAAATTAGTAAAACAGTCACATCCCTGCTGTTCATATTTTCTTTCTTCTTTTTTTTTTTGCTGACCTGACGAGTTGTTTAGTTTTTTTCTGAATAGGCAGCAACTCCCAGGTTGGGAAGCGTTATATGATTTATGCTTCAGGTTATGTATTCAGGTAATCACCATTGTGCAGCTTTACTTTCAAGACCACCAGTTGATAAGAGGATTAATTACCTCTAGGAACAGCTGTGTTTTGTAGTAAACCTCACCTGTTGCAAAAGCAAAGCCCTTCCCTGAAGTGGGCGTTTTCAAGCACAGTGGGTGGAGTTAAGATGAAGTCAACCTAAAGACGGGTGAGAGCTTTAATTGAGCAGCAGAATCCACCAGGAAGCTTTAGTGGTAAGTCCTCTGGAGGACAAATATAGCAGTAGCGAAACTAGCTGGGGGTGTTGTTAATCAGGGCGCTCGATCACAGACGAGTAGACAGTTTAGTGACTGACTCACAACTATACCTCAACAAGTGAGCTCTCTCAGTTAGTCAACAATATGCTGTTTTTGAGGAAGTTGTTAGAGGTGGAATGAGTTGTTTTATCGATAGGAGCCACCTGGACAGAGCCTCGTTCTCCGGCTGAGTTGACCTGAGGCAGCATCCTCGTTACATGTGTACAACTATGAAGTTCAGCCATTGCCTACTGCAGGATACCCCTGGGAACAATAATGAAAACAAAGTGTGGAAATGGTAAGATGAGTTTATTGGATATGTCGTGTATATTTCAAAAGAAAGAATGAGTTATCTCAGTGATACATTAACCAGCACCACTGGGTAGCGCATTGATTATTAGCCACAAGCTGGCCAAAAAGCCTCAGGGAAGTGAGCTCAGAGTATAATTATACTAATCCCACATTATATTGCTGTTTTAAATGTTTAGACAAAGTAGAATCACTTCTCAAATCAGGAAGTTACTCCAAAACTAAAGATGATTTGTAAGATCAGAACTGGGCTTGGGTGACATAAAATTTCCAGGGTGATGAAAGTATAGGAAATGTCTGTAAGAGGGTGTTTTCACAGGCTAGCTGTTGTGACAACGTGACTGTGGTTTGAACAGTGTGATCCTCCTGAATGAGACGATGTCTGCCTGTTGAAGCTTTGTGATGGTCAAAGAGAGAGAGTGAGCCTGAATAGATCACAGCCTGTATCTGCTTCAGATGCTAATGAGGTTTTGCTTCGCTTTGCTAATGAAGTTTTGCCCAGTTTCGGCTTGATCTCCTTATATCTGTATTTGGGGTGATTTTACTTGTACTGTTCAATTGCTTTATGAGAGTGGGAAATTTTAAGAGATAAAAACAGTGTGAGCTCATTCTTAGAGGCATTTAAAAATGTTGAGTCATGCCAGTTGAATATTTAAATGATCAGTGTTTATCCCCCAAATAGCAATGTGTGGTGGCAACTTGCTCCGGGGTTTTGGGCAGAAAAAAAACTTTGGCTTATTCGTCATCAAAATCTTTAAGCCAGCAGAACTTTTGATGGTTCTCGAAGAAAATAACCCCTAGTGCATGTGGGCTATTGTTATTTTCTGCCTTATGAGCACTTGTATATATTATTAAATATTTACCAGTGTTTTGTGTATTGGCTCTAAATGCCTGAAGGCTTTAGTTTTTGTTTTGTGAGCGATTGCGTTATTTTGACCCGTGTTCTTGTAGTTATGACACAGGAAGAGGATATGTTCTAATATGTTTGCAAAGGATGTTGTGGTTCAATTTGATTTTTCATGGGTTCGTTGTGATATATATTTCAAACACCAGTCATAAAACATTCTCCGTGTCAGAGGAATTGCACTTCTCTGTTTTGTTAAAATTCCTAAAACTTTTCAAAAGAAAGAGATCGGATTTGGTGATTGTGTTCAGTATCACCAATGGTGAGAGATATGAGTGTTTACTGTGTGTTTAAGAAATAAGAAAAAAGAAAAAAGAAGAAAGAATAGGTCACACATTTTAAATGCACTGTACCACATTGTTCATTTCAGTTAGTGAATGATTTCTCCTGTTGTTTCGAACAGACTGCATTGTCACCCTCATTATTCCAACCTCCAATGTATCTGCAAGGTTAGTTTTAACTTTTTATGAAACCTAACAGACACATTGAATAATAAATTTGGATATATTTTTTTCTGCTTGTCCTATGAGCAGGAAAAAAAATCATCCTCTAACATGCTCATTAGCTTGAAACAGTCCCACTGTTTGTGAGATCCAGTTTGTCCCTGGCCGTGAAAGCACCATCCTCCACGTATGAGTGGCATTCACTAATGCTTATTTACAAGCTCTGTGAATCAAAAAAAGCATTGCGTATAAAATGAAAGGTTTTAGCACTTTGTTCTGTACCCCATCATTACTGTTGGCCATATTAAGATATCGGTTCACTTCAAAGATGCAAAGCAAGGGTCTGTTTTGGACAGTTTGATTCCTTGTAATTACGGAGCACGATCTATTGATTAGCAAGGAAATGTGCTTCAAACCTTTACAATGACTAAAATAAGTTCTTTTGTAAGGCTTTGACTTGGAGACTGTTGTACATTCAGTATTTCACTAATAGGAATGACAGAGCTGGAACTAAAGACAACTGGAACGAACACAAGTCAACAGACTGGCTTTGTAGAATCTTACTAGTCCCAATGCCTTTGGCAACCTTTGTTTTGACTTTTACCCTTTTTTTTAAATGGTTTGTGTCTTCAAACATCGTCAGAGTTCAGATTCTTTCATTACTTCCCCCCATTAAGAAATCTTTGCAAGTAGTGGCTCCCTGTTTGTGAGGTCCGAGTGAAAAAGATGCTTCCCCATAGCGTAGCCTTTTTTTTTTTTTCTGAAACTCGTTTCAGTTTTGACAGTCGTCCTATTGTAAATTTCCCTAAACACACCACATGCTAAAAATAGGCCACTGTCACTGTCAGGTTGAGTCAAGCTGAAGACCCTGCAGACGGCTAATAGGATCGCCCAACAGTGTCCCGTTCAAGACCGCAGAGATTGCAGAGCTTACATCACCCAAGATCTGTAGCTCAAGACTCAGGAGTCATGGAATCCTTATCAGCTGAACACCGATTGTGTTCTCCGTCTCCTGAGGCCTCAAATATGTTTACTTATTCAGGCACATTCAGGACCCTGCAAGCCAAAGACTGACATGGAATAATCCACCAAAAAGTGTCCTTGTGATCAAGAAGATCCGAGATGCCAGTCTGCTTCAGCCTTTCAAAGAGCTTTGCATATTCCTCACAGAGGTATGGTAACGTGTGTGTGTGTGTGTGTGTGTGTGTGTGTGTGTGTGTGTGTGTGTGTGTGTGTGTGTGTGTGTGTGTGTGTGTGTGTGTGTGTGTGTGTGTGGGTGTGTGTGTGTGTGTGTGTGTGTGTGTGTGTGTGTGTGTGTGTGTGTGTGTGTGTGTGTGTGTGTGTGTGTGTGTGTGTGTGTGTGTGTGTGTGTGTGTGTGTGTGTGTGTGTGTGTGTGTGTGTGTGCCATAGGATTGTGTAATCATCTCTCTTGACATCATGAAATATTGAAGACCTTATAACCGCCTTGCTCCCGTACTACCTTGTAATTAGGTCACACTGCATGTTTTCAAAATGATCACATCTGCTGAAACTTCATTTTTTTTTTTTAGTGTTACTTCATTCTTATGTGCTCATGTTCTTCCTGAAGATCTCTTAATTCTCCCTGCGTGTTGCAGGTGAAGACCATGATTGTTTATGTGGAAAAGAAAGTTCTGGAGGACCCAGCCATTTCCGGTGATGAAAACTTCGGAGCGATTTCAAGAAAGTTCTGCACTTTCAGAGAAGGTGTGAAAAAACTTTTATTTTTCTATAAAATACTCGAGATGAAACAATAGCCAGTCTTTGAAAAGATAATTAAAACAGTTTTGTTTTTGTGTTTGCCAGATTTCGATGACATCTCCAATTGCGTCGATTTCATCATATGTCTGGGTGGAGATGGTACTCTGCTTTATGCATCTTCACTCTTTCAGGTATTCATATTGGAAATACCGCTTTCAGCGCAGCACAGCTTGTGTGTGTTTATATCCATATTGGCATGAAATAGTAATCATGGGCCACCTTTGTTCACGTGTAGGAGAGCGTTCCACCAGTTATGGCTTTCCATCTGGGATCCCTTGGCTTTCTGACACCTTTCAAATTTGATACCTATCAGTCTCAGGTCACTCAAATTATTGAAGGTATTGTTCAGTTTCTTCCCACAGCTAACACGCCCATGATCTTTTTGCTATGACAATGTTGTGCTCTAATTTCCAGTTGCCTCACAGACACGTGTGTGTGTGTGCGTGTGTGTTTGTGCTATTTATAGGTAATGCTGCTATTGTCCTGCGCAGCCGCTTGAAAGTTAGGGTGCACAAAGACAAAAAGGCCAGAGTGGATGAAAAGGGTATCATCTTGACCAACGGGGATATAGAAAACAGCCGCAAAGCCCCGCAGTATTCGGTAGGCCATCAAGCTCAAACACCAGTGCAGCCAAAAACTTTTACAACGCTTTTAAGAACTGACACACCCTCGTTGCTCTTTTTTTGTCCCACATTTATGATGCTGTACTTATTTACCGAATACCAAACAAAGCAGAAGTAATGAAGGTGAATTTGAAATCATCAAGCATTCCATTCCGAGCTGTAGTGTGTCTGGAAGCTATTCCACCTTCCATACACAGAAAATGATTTCTCGAGATAAGAGTAACAGATTTGCATATCAATTTCACAACCACTGAGCATAAAGCAACAGAACTGTGAGGAAAAAGCATGCAAATTTATTTGAATAAATGGGGTTAATCTGGAGGAGGATTGTTAAAATGCATCAGAAAAGTTGCAAGTCTTTGAAGGAAAATAAGCCATACGTTTCAAGAAAGAAACCATAATTGACAATATACATTCCAGTAATGTTCAAGAAATTTCCAAAAGTGTTTCCTTCTTAATACATGTGATTGAAGAATGCCCTTTCATTAATTCGACATTGCACAGTAGCTATCACTTACTGCAAAGGCATGTATGTGGTTTGGCTTTGGAGAACTTTTTGTTTTTTTACTTTTTTCATTTTTTCCACATAGATCTACAAGCTATCATCTCAAAAACGGCGTAGTTCAGAAGCTGTCAGGTTAAGAAATACCTGCTTCAAGACACATAGAATGAATATTTGGATTTGGATTTTGGATTGCCTTACCTTCTTTCTCACCACTAATTACATCTTTTCAGTCTTGAAAGTTATGCTCTTTGTCACGATATATGCTGATCCTGTTGTTGTCGCTGGCCTCGGACCAGCAGGTACAGAATTAGTTCAGAACAAACTGGAAACAGCAAAATTTACAACTACATATGTTTTCGAGGTGCTGAACGAGGTGGTGGTGGACAGGGGACCCTCCTCCTATATCTCCAATGTTGACCTCTTCCTGGATGGACACCTCATCACCACAGTTCAGGGAGACGGTGAGTGAGCAGCGGATGGATAATTTAAATACCCCAGCAGTGATTTGAGTTCTCACAACCATAACACAACTTTGTGTAGGTCGAACAGTGTTTAGTCTCTGCACTATTGATCTTGCTTGATCAAAGCAAACTATTTTCGAATAAGAAAAAAGAAGAACAATACTTTCATAAAACATAGTCAAACTCAATATGATATTAGGTAAAAAAAAATCTGACATATGTGTTATGTGTAATATTTGTCCCATAAAGATATGTTAGTTAAGGCATAACCTCTTTGATCATTCATATTGATTTTCTAAGTGAGCCCAGAAAAATTATTACTTAATCTAAATAATCCTTCAAAAGTGTAAGCCGTGAAAAAATTGATGATCTCAGGTTTTCAAAGCAAATGGTATGATTTCACTTTTACGCTAATGAAATGAAAGGCATCATCTGAGGCTTTGTAATATCGTCATATTTAAGCACATCAAAACATTAAACAATTAATCCGTTGAATAAATTATCTCCCTCTTTCTGTTGTGCTGATATTGTTGTCTGTTGTTATCGCGAAGGCATATTTTGAACACATTATGAACCACACCTAAGTTCTGTCGAATCGAACATACAGTGACTACCCGACTGGAACTTGTTTGCAAAATTTGACTGTCGCCTCTGGGGATAGTCATTACTAGTTTGTTACTCTGTTTTTTCAGGTGTGATCGTGTCCACACCTACTGGCAGTACAGCATATGCAGTAGCAGCAGGAGCGTCTATGATCCATCCCAATGTCCCTGCCATCATGATCACGCCCATCTGCCCGCACTCGCTCTCCTTCAGACCAATCGTGGTGCCTGCCGGCGTGGAGCTCAAGGTACTTACACAGGATGTGGCATCGTTAGCATCCACTTAAAAGGTAAAGACATAAAAAATTTTAAAAAAACACCAACCTCTGTTTAAAATGCAGGGGGTCTAAAAGAGAAAATGCCAAAAATTAACAGAGGGCATCAAAACACTCCCACGTAACCATTTCATTCATGTCACATGGTGAAATAAGTCCAACACACAAACACACAAACACACACACACACACACACACACACGCCTCCATTCATACACAGACAGGACATCAATCCTGTTTTATGATTAACAAAGTGAATCTACCATCATAGCAGGTTTTCTTCAATCATCCCTTTATTATCCGCAACCAGTTTCACTTCTCATAACAAGCAATTTGTAGTTTTTAGGTTTTTAGATCCTCTCCTGCTGCGGAAGTACGATTTTTAAACCTCCGGTGTACGGTTCATGCAAATAATTTTCATTTTTGATCTGGTGAATACCTGGCTCCGATCTGCCTCCTTGGTATTTGGCCAAGATGTTTTTACAGGAAGACTTCCATTCAAAGCTAATTTTTTTAATCTGAAGGCTACCCCAGGGTAAAATCATACTTTCTAATTAATAATGAATTATCCTGAAGCCACGGCTTGAAGGTTATCCGAGGCAGGCCTGCTGGACTATTCGTTTTTCACCATGTAACCACCTTGTAACAAACTTTGTTTTAAAGGGCTGAAAGTTAGAGAAATAATTCCCATTTTATTGTCGCGATTGGGACACATTGTCATTAAATGATGGGCAACGTTTCCTCTGGTCCCTCCCCAGATCATGCTTTCATGCGACGCCAGAAATACAGCCTGGGTGTCATTTGATGGAAGGAAGAGACAAGAGATCGGCCATGGAGACAGGTTAGGCTGCCGCATCTCTCTTTAAATAAATAGATAGATAAATACATATCTCACTGACAGACATGGAGTGTAAATGGATAAGTATAATTCTGCCTCCCTCAACACTGAGAAGCTTTGTTATGTAACCTTGTCAATCTGCTTTGTGGACTGAAGGCAGATCCAGCCTCTTCTTTATGTAACTCATCAATCACCTACTTGATACTTAAAATGAGCTGCCACGGTATTGCTCCATGAGGAAGTGTTCCCACTCTATGTTGTCACCAAGTCTTTTGTCATCTCCCCGCTCAGGTCTCTTCTTTCCTCACCCTTTTCTTATAAATTCTTTTTTCATCTTCCCGCTACAGCATCACCATCACGACTTCCTGCTTCCCCGTTCCCTCCATCTGTTTCCGGGACCCGGTCAACGACTGGTTCGAGAGTTTGGCCCAGTGTTTGCACTGGAATGTAAGGAAGAAGCAGAACTACCTCAGCTCGGAGGACAACGACTTCTAGCATTTCTAGGATTTCCAGCGTCTTCCGGAAGAAGTCAAGATTCTCTGGAGGCCGTAAAATTGCCCCGTGCCATTCTGTCTCTCGCAGATGCAGTCTTGCCTAACTCCAGGGTAATGTAGAAGATAACACTCAGAGAAGCAGGGTTACTCGAGTGACCTGTAGTTTTAGATTAGAATATGCAACTTTAATTAGGGTTTTTTTTTTTAAGTCCTCTTAAAAAGTAAACATTTGTTGCATTCTGCTTTGCACAGGTGTTGAAACCATAGATTTCTGAATGGAGTTTGGCTCCAAGATGTTTTTTTGTTTTCTCTTCGATGGCCCCGAAAACTGGCCTTTTCAGGCCAAACTCTTTGTCGTCGTTCAGAAATCATTGGGAAATTCAATGCCGAAGTTGATCTTGGACTAAAAGACCCAAGGTCGGTGTTGGGAGGACCTTTTTAGAAAACTCTGGATTGTACCAGATTCCCCTCTAGCACTTTTTAATCCCTTTAGAATGGAAAGCAGGGACAAATCAACTTTCTGAAATAACTCAAATGTTTCCTTAGTGAGGGTAAAGACTGAGCAGTGCATTTGTCGAAAAAAATGTATTTCATTTTTAATAGATCTGATATAGAAACTGCTCCAAATTGAATTAGTTACCATATGTTCATGAAAATCAGGTCACATTGAATAAGAAATGTTGCTCTGGAATGTTGCTGAGAAATATGTAGCTCTCTATCAAGCCTGTGATAGACTGAATTATTATTTAAATTACCAGACAACGGTCATTATCTAATTACGTTTCTCAACACTTTCGAAAAATACTTTTCCCCATGTTTGTAAATGTTTGTCATTTTCTTCGTCTTATTCCCCTTCTTCTCTACCTCCACAAGTTAAAAAAAAAAAAACAGTAATCAAACAAGAACTACCTAGTCCAAGCTACCTACCTACAAAGCAGCCTCTTTTCTAAATATGTAACAGGAATCGTTAAAGGTCATGTGAGTGAAGCTACGTCAGATAGCTTTCTGATTCCTCTCTGTTCTGTTCAGCTGATGTCTATTGTTCCATTTAAAGCAGGTGTGTCAAGATATCAGTGAAAAATCAGGTTTCTGCATTATCTCCTAATTTTGCCATATCACCCAGCCCCATTCCAGAAGACTAAGTTGCATGTCAGATTTCATTACCCAGCAAAAACTGACCCAGGTGTACAGACTGTGCCTTAAAAAACGGCTGTTATCAAAGTAATGTGTAAATTGGTTCGTCGAGGTTTACGCCGTGGTTGTTTTTCTAATATCAGAAGCTCCACAGATGAGATTTATTTTTAACTGAAACCACACGCCGACCGTCGGCAGAAACTAAACTCGGTGTGTAGTTTGTTACATGGACTCAAATTGATATTTACAAAAGATGAAGCATCGTTTTCATTCCAGACAGAGACTGCAATATCCCATGATCTTTATACTGTTTTTTCAGTCTCCGAAGCCATAGCGTAAATACATTTTCTACACAAATGTCTGCTTGCTTTCAGTTGGCGCATTTGAGCGTGAATTTTTTTTTAACCTACTTACCTGTTCTTTAAGTTTACAAGTTCACCACTACAGTCTTTTCTGAATAGTTCTTTACATATCCATTCTAGTTTTAAATTCAGATATTGTGATTTGGCTCAACAGTGAATGATGAGGACCAACTGAGCTCAAAACAGCAATCATTCCTGCGAGTGTGTATTTATGTGATGCTTGATAAAGTTGTATTTTGTAAAATATCTGTTTATTAACTGGTTTAGAATGTATCACTGCTGAAAATAAATCTATTTGGTACTTTTTTACATGAATAAGTCACCTTGTTAATTCTTCTTGTTACTGAAGTTTTTAGGTTTAGGGTTAAAAATATAGTAAAGTGGAAAAGCGGGGGAATACTTTTAGAGAAAATACTATGCCAGCATGAAATATCAAGTTGTCTCTCAGAGCACTTTCCCAAAGTCTCAAGCTTTGAATTTTGTAAAGACGAGTTTTCACAATCAACAGTACTAATTTTCTTCTCCAAACTTTAATAAAGAGACAAAAGAAAACAGGTATCCCATCGTTAACAAAACAGATTGGACAGCAGACCTAAACATAAGAGTTTCATTAAAGTGCAGCAGAATATTCAAGTGTAAAATAGACAATATAAAATCAATCACTGAAAATATTCCAAAGTAGTCCAGTGTTGCAGGAAGCCGGTTTGGATGAAAACCGAGATGATGAGAGCCGGTTTTTCAGTTCCAAAGAGATTAATTCTAACTCTGGGTCAGTAACCATGGTAGCTGACTGAAAATAGCTGTCTCTCTTGCCGCATTCAGCAGCAGGCAGGTGCTCTCACATTCTTATTCACTCAGGTCAGTTTGAAGCGCCCACTGGATTTTACACTTAAACAAATGAGCTGTTTGAAGGGAGACACATAGCCTGAAACTCTGCATAAAATCATTTGTCTGCAGAGGTGACTGCAATGGATGAAACCCCCACCCAACCATACACACACACACTGATTCCCTTTCTTCCTGTTACTTTCTTTGAATATATAGGCATTGAAAAATATATGAAAAGTAGGCGAAATAAAGAGTTATCCCCTTCAGTGGTGCTGAGTCCACTTTACTCCCAGATATCGATAAATGAGATTAGATCATTGACGGTCGACTTTGGCAATAACAAGATAATTGCAAGCCACAAATACACAATTAATAATTTTCCCTTCCAGAAAAGAAATGACTGTCTTGGTTTCTCTCTGCAGATGCCCCTTGAATTTATTAGGAAATGCCTTGTTGAAATAGAAATGTAGCTAAAAGTAGGCTAGAAATTAACCCTCTGTAAGGTTTAATTTGCCACAGATTAAAACAGGGCCTTTGGCTTTCACTTACACATTGCCATGAAGAGCCATTGTCTGGGTGTTCTATTGATGGTGCTTTTTATTAATCCTGTGTAAACTAAGCTGAGAGACACATGGTCGAATGAGTCAATTCTGATAAGCTGCTCTGGAACTGAAATCTCGATTCAGGTCATCCCAGATTCATTCCTCCTCGACTCAGGGTTCATGCCAACCAGGCTCACCAGCCGTCGTCACATGCTGACACGTAAGTCTAATTCAGACAACAGAAATTATGAAAAAAAAAAAAAAAAATCCCAACAGTACCGAAAGGTATACAGTAAAATATTACAGTAGCAGTACAAATATAAAAAAAAACATGATCAATTTAAAAAAACAAAAATGTATGCCACATCATGAAAACACGTATATTTTCATCTTGGACCAGTAACAGGTGGAGGCACATCACAAAAGTGTCATGGGAAAAGCAGATCTTCGGGCCTTTTGGTCATGAAGTCCTGGTGCCAGAGAGTTTTCTCACTTGCTGGGGGCAAACACTGCAGGGAAAAAGTAAAATGTAAGACTGAATGAAGGCGTCAGTTTTCAAGACTTTCTAGACAAGACAAACGAGCCCAGCCGCTAATGCCTAGGTTCCTGGATATGATTAGGACTGCATAGCTCAAGTTGTAATTAAGATAAGATAAGATAATTCTTTACTGATCCCCATCGGGGGAAATTCGTGTGTTGCAGCAGCGCAAAAATAACAGTATCAAAAAACAGTTAGAAAAGAAAGAATATGTACATGTGCAAACATATACATAGACACATACATATATACACATATATCACCATACATACACACATATACATACACATGCCCATACCTACATATACATTCACACATATGCATACACACACATATATATATGTGTGTATATACACACATATCACCATACATGCCCATACACACATATACATACATATATACATACCCATACCACATATACACACACACACACACACACACATATATATATATACATAAAAAGTATCACACACTCACTTCTCTCCCTCAGGCCCTGGCCGAAGCTTTTCACCAACTTCACGAGGTTCCAGAATAAAACCACTTTAATCAGGAGAGAAGTCACAGCTCCAATGATAGCCGTAGCCTCCAGGGTGAACTTGCGGTCTTCGGGCCCTTCGACTGCCACCTGCAATTAAACCGAGCAGTCTCACCCTCAAGCACAAAATGCATCTGCATGTAGACACAGCTGGAACGGTGAGTCATGAATGTGCGATGCCATTGTGAGTTAAGGTGGTTCTGTCTCAATGCTACTGAGTAAATTTCCTTGTGAATATCCAGTAAGTTAAAAGCAGAACTTGCCTCATAACAAACGATTTGAGAGGTAGAGAACAAAAGTACAAGCTGCATCACCACAATGGACTGATAACTGACACTCTCACGCTGAGTCTCGATGCTCACCGTGTACAAGACAAACACGAACACGGCTGCCTGAGGAATGTTCTGCACCATGAAGACCCAAACCAGGACCTTGGACTCTTTCAGGACCTGTGTTAGGACAGAGTAGTTACAACTGATTTTCAAGATCTGGCGGGATTCGCTCACAGGAGAAGAGAAACTCACCGCAGCTGCTCCTACCGCGGCCGTCAGACAGGCCCAGACCACGCCCACGCCCAGGATGATGCTTTTCAGGGTCGACAT
Source organism: Fistularia tabacaria (assembly GCA_901007705.1). Taxonomy (NCBI): domain Eukaryota; kingdom Metazoa; phylum Chordata; class Actinopteri; order Syngnathiformes; family Fistulariidae; genus Fistularia; species Fistularia tabacaria. The sequence continues at coordinate 52,081 of CAAKHD010002768.1, read as the reverse complement.
TTCATCCCGTGTGGTGATAAGGATACACAAACTCAACTGAAAGAGGACGAGAATGACACGTGACTAAATGAAACCAGCCTGCCAACTCCCTCTCAATTATTTCTTTGAGGCATTTTTGCATGAACACATCCAACATTCCAGAGACTGGGAAGTGGATGCGCCTCCAGTGGTGCTGCTTTCATGTGAGGTTTATTTTATTTATTACTGTGTTGCAATCAATCAAAGTAGTCAAAAACTAGAAGGTAACATAAGAGCCCGGAGATCTTTCGCCGCAAGCAGATTCCGATTGTCCTCATTCATTAATTATCGTTACCGCTTATCCTGCGGTCAGGATCCTATGGAGCCTATTCCAGCTGTCATTGGACAAGAGGCGGGGTTTAACCCTGGACCGTTGGCCAGTTGATCACAGGACCACAAATAGAGAAAAAAACAGTCACTCTCATTCACACATCTGGGCAATTTAGGCTCTCCAATTAACCTCCTGCATGTTTTTGAATTGAGAGATCGGAAGAAACCCACGCAGACACGGGGTAACCTGCAAACCAGCGAGGCCAGAGTGCGAACCGCTGCGCCACAAGGCCACCGAGAAAGAGAATATATTGACTTGAAAAAAGATGTTTCCTCCGACCTCGTTTCTGCAAACGTATTGAAAAGTACATTCATTTGATTTCTGTGAATTTAGCACCAACATGGAATTTCTTTTCATATCATAAATCTTCAGTGCTCGTGTGACAGCTGTCGTAAAAGCTGTCCCGGTGCTGCAGATATGGACTTGCCCTGTTGAAACTGAAGAAGGTTCTCAACGCATAGAATTCAAATACACTGAATAACAGAGAACTGGGCCAAAAGCAAGTAAATAATGAGAAGGAAAAGTGTTTATTTCCTTGCCGGATTAGGTTCCAATCCAACCTGCTGCAGCCACGAAGCAGGACTGTGCATAACTTGCCGAGGACGAAAGCAGAAAAGGAAAATTTCAGTGGAGCTGGAGGAGTTTTACAGAGTTCACATGAATCATTCTCATCTACCTGAGCCTGCAGGTCAAAGGTCACCAGGGAGAAGCAGAGGTTGAGACGGCAGTACTGCTCCTGGAGGCTCTCCAAGGCTCCCCCCACGCGGAATGCCATCATGTTGGGTCTCTGGATGAGCAGCACCGTGCAAAAGATGTGGACCAAACCAAGAGACAAGATGCACACAAACCGCACCTGCAACATACACACGATAGGAACCTGTGACACCTCATCTTGCTTGTAAGGGCCAATAAAGAGTAATTTATCTGATCCCGTCAGAGGCGACACATAGTTGTTTTTAAGCCAGCAGGTATAAAACTGTGTTGCTGCTCCCCTGAGATAACATTTTTACGCAGCACATGTGGGTCAAAAAACAGCCCTGGGGAGGTTTCGATGCAGGAAAATAAAGAACTTATCAGTCGGACTCAAACCTGAGATCTGAACGACTAAAGAAGCAGCTGCCTGAAGCGCTTAAAAAAATCTGTCAACCTGATGCCACAGGGATGAAACATGTGTGTGTGTGTGTGTGTGTGGGGGGGGTTGTTGTGCCATAACCTCCTGTTAATTTTCACACTGTAGTCTGGAGGTGTAGTGACGCAGCTTGGCTCTGAATCAGAATATTGCGTTTATGTTGATGTGACACTGATGCAGGTGTCTCATGACATGATATATAAACAGCTTTTGGATCAATGTGCCTCTTTGTCCAGTAGAGAGCGACCTACCAGGACCTGCTGTTTGCCTTGTGAGTCCAGAATGGCGAAGTTGACGATGGATCGGACCATGACCACCAGCACGCTGAGCACAAACTTAAACAACTCCCGCCTGTTCTCCTGCAAAACGCCGCGGAGGATGTAGTAGATACAGAACACTGCGGATCACAAGGGCAGGCAGAGTGTGCATCAGTAGGAGATGCTCCTTTCAAGATTCAAGATTCAAAGTGTTTATTGTCACATGCACAGTGTAGACACGTGTTTCCCTGTACAGTGAAATTCCAACTTTGCTGTCTGCAGTGCATTGGATATGTATTGTTAAGAGATAACTATAGTAAACATTATTATAAATATGAACAATGATGGCAGGGCAATAAGACATTTGAGTGCAGCTTGATGTGCAACTCAGTGCAGGTGCAAGGCTGAGTGCAATTTATATGGGCAGTAGTTACATGAATGTAGAGGAGGTGATGGCGAGTACATGGCTGAGCGATGTGAAAAAAGAGGATATACCGGTAGGGCAAGAAGACCCATATCGTGACAAAAATACATAAATATACCAGAGTTTCTGATCAGATTACTAAGAAATAAGAAAAATAGCAACTTGACTTAATCCTGCTTTACATGATGGCTTCATTCTCCTTTTTTTCCTTTGACCGGCTTCATATTTGAGGAATAGAAGTCGTCTGCATTTCTATGTGTCAGCATATTTTCACTGATTCCAAATGAGGAAGAGGAAGAAGATGGAAGACATTGCCTTAAAATTAGTAGAAAACCACGGCAAGATAATCTGGAAGGAATCAGGAGGGGTATTGGGAAACCCGAGTCTCTGGTACCTGAACTTTGAGGATGCAGACCTGAGAACGTGGACAACACCTGCCCTGGTTTGGAAATGGTTATTGTAAAACTGTTCAACTCTACAGCTGTCATGTGAAAATGATCTCCAGTCTGAGTCTAGTGATTAACTTCTGCTTTTAGCCATTGACATGTCTGTCTGTCAGAGAAAAAAACGTCCTTAAAAGGCTGACAGGTAGAGACTTCCTTGGAGACGACCGGGGGAAGTCACTCACGGATTCCAATCAGCTGGATGAGAGAGATGGTTAAACTGTCCCCGTCCGAGGCCTCGGCGTCCAAGTGCTGCTTGTAGATGCTGAACAAGGTGAGGCCTAGCAGACCCAGCAGGGACCCCAAGGTGAAGCAGAAGTAAAGCTTCAGCGGACATGACAGCTCCGACCAGGACTTTATCTGCAGTGAGGAGGGTGGGGGAGGGAGCACGCTGGGTCAATCAGCCCTGGTAGAATTTGCACATCATCGCCTGAACCACGACATGTCTCTTTGCGATGTTTTTTGTGTGCAAAAGTCTCAATTTTGGTTTCTGCTGCGACATTAAGTCAACGTCCGGGCGGGTGAACTCACCGGGCCACACGGCGTCGGGATCAGGTCCTGGTGTCTTGGCATGAGATTCGGAGACGTAAGATCTTCACTCTCCTGTGCCTGATGGCCCAGCAGTGGACTGTGAGAAATATTACAAATATAAAACAAAAACATAAAAGATGCCAGCAAATTATAGATAATTACATCCATCCAAGATATTCGTTAGTGCGGGTGGAACTGAGACCATAGAAAATGGCAAACTGTAGAGAAAAGGGTGGAAAAACCAGTTCATCTGTAAATAGGAAAAATGCAGAGGGCATACAGATAGTAAACCAAACTCAGCATTTGGAGCACAATGGGTTTCACTAAGAACCGGTGAAAGACCTGACCGGTGGTTTACCAAGTCGTATTTACTATGTAAAATGACTTTTTTTTAGTCTCTTTTTTAGTCTTTTCTAATCCTTCTTTTTCTCAACCAGTAGTATTGATTCCAGTTTATTTCCAGATCAATTCAAATCTGTGAGTTAGAACCGGCTCTTAGTCTGAGGGCCAATCAGGATGATCCTGAGGACCCCCACAAACCCCACACCTTTATATTCAAACTGTGATATCAAATAAAACTCCCCATTTCTCTTCACCCTGTAGAATACGCTATCGACCTGCAACACCTCCAAATATCAGGAATCGGGTTTTATTTTTAAAAGTCTATTTAGAAGAGACGCTCTATTACAGCTTCCTACCCTGCTTATGGACCCGGTGGTTCTTAGTGAATCATGAATCAAGCAGAACAGACAAGATACGACGAGTTTGTTTGTATTTTGTTTTTTTTTCCCCCCACGCAGCATATGACAAGTACTGTGAATAAAGTTGCCTACGTTATCTCGTCCATTTCTTCTGGAAGCTGCCCGTTACATGTTTACAACATTTCCCGACTTCCTCGCTGAGTAGTCAGAAACTCTTCCCAGACCCAGAAAACTGTCAGCGGCTGATATGTTGTCATCGAGCTCTTCTTCTGCGGTGCCTCAATGCTCCGGTCACGCTGTGCATTGCTGCCACCTAGTGGCCAAAGGAGGGAAAACCACGCTCTGTAAGAGCATTGAAATTCATTAAGTCACTTGAGTATTTGTGAGAGTTCACTTAAAAATTAGATTTAAAAAAAAAAAAAAAAAAGAACGAATTTGGTTTATTCACTCTCGGAGAAATGTACAATCTTCTTTTCCTTTCGGCTTTATCTTTCAGTGGTCGCCACAGCAAATCAACCTCATCCATCTAGCCCTGTTCTCTGTATCCTCTTCTCTCACACCAAGCAACTTCATGTCCTCTTTCAAAACATCCACAGATCTTCTCTTTGGTCTTTCTCTAGCCCTCCTGCCTGACAGCTCCAACCTCAGCAACTCATAACAAAACCCCTGATACTTTTCTCCAGCCAATCCAACCTGCTCGAACCCGTTTCTTTACCTTCACCGAATTGTACAATGGAATTGTAATTGAAGTGTATCCAACAATGTATTCGATATAGCAATAAAAGAAATGATAATTTCAGATAAACATAGTGTTTGATGTTATATTGTTTGTAACAGGAGGGTGAGGGTTATTCAGCTCCTAGTCAAGTACTTTCTTAACAAACGTAGTAAAGCAAACGATCCTAGGATTGAGAGTAAGATTTAATACACACCCAACCGAGACACATCATCAGTGATGTAACCTGGGTTCATCGGGTGTTTTGGGTCCTTCAACGTCAGACACCCTCGCCCAGGCAACCCAGCCAAGGGTGATCGGTCCCCAGCTTGTGTCTAAGTAGCTTGTGTGGCCCATGGACCCCCCACCCCCCACCCCTTGATTCACAGCCATAGTGACACCTTCTCAGCAGCATCAGTGATGTTTTCGATGGCTTTCTTCATTGCACACCCTGAGAGCCCTGCAGACTGACTGGCCTGCAGATCCTCAGCATCCAACCTCGATAGGGTTACACCAAGTCTTCCAACCATCGCTCCAGCATTTGTCTGCCAGCTCCTCAAACTTGGCCCTCTTCCTCTCAAATGCATCTTCCATCTGGTCTTCCCAGAGAAAACTCCAGCAATACCACCTGACTTATTGATTCTGACGTGAGGACCATGTCCAGCGTGAGTGTGGTCACTGTGATGGAATCTGGGAATTAAAGCTGTCTGTCCAGGTCCACCTTAAGCTGCCAGTCCATAGCTGTGGTTAGGAACGATTCATTTACAAATCATTTTTTAATTAATATTTCGTTGTGGACCAATTTCTTGTATCAGTTACGACATGTTTGATATTTGGCAAAGTAGTTGTGACTGATTCATTGCAAAGGTATTCCTGACTCTGAACAGAGGAAAGGGCTATATCTGCAGCCCCCCTAATCATCCGGGAAGATCCACCACAAAAACCAAGCCCCAGTGATTATAGCCTGAGCCTAAGTCCAAGGTATGTAACAGGTTTCTCTTCTTTGTTTCACACAATCTGAATTTTGTGCTGTAACAATTCTTTTTCCAACTCAGATAAGTGCCCAGAGATGGTACCCTCGTTCCCCTGACAATGTCCCATTAGCACAACCCCATTCAACCCAGTTTCTGCAAAACAACTCTCAGCAGTACAAGACATCACAACTTAGAGCAGCCACCAACCCTGGTGGTTATATACACGGAAAACTCCATTCAAACTTCTCGCAGAAAGAGAGAAGAAAACTCAAATGACTTGAAATTTAATGCCCAGTCTTGGTTGCAAAAATTATTTTCAGTAGAGTTGAAGAGGAGCTTTCAGTTAAAATTCATTTCATTCCCTATGTTTTTTATCCAATTCAGTAGAAACGGACATAACTAACTAAACGGAACGAGACCCCCCAGCTCACAGGGCTCATGAGAAAATTGTCCAGATTGAAAAAGACCCCCCAAAAAACACAATTCTGTTCATAATTCATTTTCCACACTTGTTTCACTGCCGTTTTCTTTCGCCGTTACCGCTGAATATTACCGGACTTGCCGGTTTACCGGCCTTGCTCCCCCCCGTGGTCACACTAAGAAACTGGCATTTTACCGGGCTGGAGGAAGCACCGTGTTAGCGTTGCTCCCCTTCGTGGTCACAGTAGGGAACTGCAATTCCATAGAGCTGGACCGTCACTTTGTATTTAAAAAAAAAATAGTGTTTTATGTAGTTCTCCAACTAAACTTGACTCTGAACTATTTTACCTGCTCTCAGTCTCGATTCGGGCTTTAAAATCTCCGCATTTTGCATTCTGAACTCAGGAGACCGTGAAAAACCTGTCGTCGACGTATCAAGTTCACCTAAGTCTAACCAGGAACGCATACTTTGTGTCAAGCAAATAAATGCCTTGTGCATTTAATCATTTGATATTGAATTATCACATTTACGGATTATACCCCCCCCGTCAAATGAGAGAAAATAATCTAAAGATAACCCCACAATGACTTTATTAGTAAAACACATCGGAACCCAACCCGGGTCTGAGCCAATATGACAATTCCTAAAACTCTTAATTTGAAAGTTTTAGCTAGCGCTCTGCTGCAAGCCACGTTAGCCTGGTACCGCTAGCAGCCACGTCCGAAAGTCTGCGTGGAGCGATGACTATTCCAGATCAGAGAAACATGAGTGGACTTTGGCCGAAGTCCCGATCTCTCTCGGGTCGTGGAATATGAGTGGAAAGCCGACTGGGCCGCCAAGCCTGCGTTCAGTGACCGCCCCCCCCCTCCAAAAACCCTACCCCTTATCACCAAAACAGACGGCAGCTAGCTAACAGCATCAACGTGCAACTTCCTACTGCTTCCACTGCCGTGATTTTGGTTTGCTTGGCCAGCAGCGTTTGACTCCAGTTGTTTATTGTCTGTAGTGAAAACCGGCGTCCAGTCGTGAGCAGGTAAGAGTCCACGAGACTTTCCACCAGGTGTTTTGCTGCAGATACTTGAATTGTACCTGTTTGACACAAAGTGATACAGCTTGTTTGCAGCCATGGGTCATTTCTTTCTCTCGAAAGCGTTTATATTTGTTTCAAAATAAGTTCAGTTCGAAAATCCCTGCAAGATCACAGTTGTCTGTTACCAGACGTAAACCTCGCCAGATGCCTTCGTCTCTGGTAATAAAAAAAACTTTAGCGGCAGAGGTGTTGTAATTGATGTCTGGTGAAATGGATATGAACGACAAGCAAAGAAAACTGATTTAAAAAATATTAAAAAGTAAGGAAAGGAAGTCTGTCTTTTTCTGGTCAACATAACATTATGTTACTCTAGTTTCAAAGTTTCACTTCAACAAAGCCAGTTACTTAACCCATGGACCTTGTTTTTCTTTTAACTTAAACATGTTTTTCCTCCTTTTTACCAGTTGCTCATTGCACATGTTTTTAAATACTTTGTTCTAAGCTTTTTCTATAGTTTTATTCCAGTTGTGAAATGAGGATACAGTAAATACTCCATTGCAGTTTCTTCCATCATCTGAAAGGCTTTTTTTTCCTACAAGGAAGACATCAATACTATCAAGTATTTCTAGCGCCCGCTGCAACTACAAGTCCTAGAAGGAATCAATGACTGATCAGAAAATGGACTGACCATCAAACCTTCAAGAAGGACCCCCGAACCGCCATCTCATTCCCCTCCTGTTGGGCCCCCACCCCGGGGCCCTCAGCGGTGATGCCAGGCAGCAGGCAGGCCACCAAGCACCCACTGTGGCGGCTACTGTCACCATTTCGTGCCCGGCAAGAGCGAGTGGTGCTGGCCCGCAGCGAGAGCCTGCCAGGGGAGCAAGTGCTGAAGATCACGGTCACAGAGACAACGGTGATAGAGGCGGAGTCGGGTGTCTGGAACTGGCGCTCACTGAGCTACTTGGGCCTCTGGTACTTCTTCAGCTTCTGCACCCTGTTCCTCAACAAATACATCCTGTCGCTGTTGGAAGGGGAGCCAAGTATGCTGGGTAAGGACACTGAACAGTATATACATATCAAGGACTGAATGTAGTTTAACATGTGTTCAGCAATGTCCACTTACGGTTACTAGTACAAAATCAAAGGCAATGTTGATGCTTAAGATTTAAGGTGCTGCATAAAGTTATCCGTTATTGAATCTAGAGCACTATATTTTACTGAAATGTTTGCACAGTAGATTTAGGAACATGACAGTGATGAATGTATAATATTTCAACACCTCATCTCAAAAAAGGATTTCTGCTTACGTCAACTCATTTTCATCCCCAGCAAGTGTTTGTTTTGTAATTTAGTTAAATCCTGTGAGCCCAAATTAGAGATTTAGGTCTCAGCCTGGGTTTTACAGCTCTCAAACTTCTGAAGTAACTTGTGCCATATCTTAGTCAGACATGTTATTGCAACAGATATCCTCTGAAATCTTGCATTATTTATTTTTATTTTTTCATCAAAGCTGCTTGTCGTTATATTTTTGGGATATGTTTTCATAAAAAAGATTAAATGTAGTTTGGCTGTTCAACCTTAGCTTAGCAGCTACAATGTTTAGACAATGGGCTGCTGTTGCTGCCAATTAGAATAAACCTGTTAAGCAAGATATCAATTTGTTATTGGACTTGGGTCTAAAAAGATATCAAGCTGTGGTTTTCATGTGGGGTATCAATGCAACCAATAGTGGAAGATGGCTATTTCCTGCAAGTGTATCCATCAATAATATTTAGTTGTTTTACTCTTAGGTGCTGTTCAGATGCTCTCCACCACTGTCATTGGCTGCCTCAAAATGTTTGTGCCCTGTTGCCTTTACCAGCACAAGTCAAGGACCGAGTATCCCTCTAATTTTATCATGATCATGTTGTTTGTTGGACTAATGAGGTGTGTTTCTCTCGCTCTCTCTCTGTAGTGCTTTGTCGCACATACACACACACACACACACACACACGCATACAGACAAGCACACATTTATATTTGCATGACTCAACAGCTAAATCAGTCACGGGTTCATAGATTCTTTTGTAGTGGAAGACATTTTAATATATAATCTGGCAGTTTGGCCTGCATAGGGTTGTTATTCACATCCAAAAATCATCTTTCCATTCGTCAGGTTCACCACAGTGGTGCTGGGCTTAGTGAGCCTGAAGAATGTTGCGGTGTCATTTGCAGAGACGGTAAAGAGTTCTGCACCAATCTTCACCGTCATCATGTCCAGACTCATTCTCGGCGAGTACACAGGTAGAGGACATGCTGGACTTACTTCCACCTGAAAAGAACTAAAACTATCCTCTCATGGGTTAGATTTTCAAAGTAAACATATTTTAACCTTCCCTAATCATATCTTTTTAATGCATGCTTTAGGAAGACTTAAGTCACTGCACCGTTTTCCCATTATGTGTGATTTTGCAGCCCTCCATGCATTTGATTGAGCCACCTTTTACTCATTTGCAGGGCTGTGGGTGAACCTCTCCCTGTTCCCTGTCATGGCTGGCCTTGCACTCTGCACAGCCACAGAGATCAGCTTCAACATGCTCGGCTTCTCTGCTGCACTTTCCACCAACATCATGGACTGGTACAGCAGAATGCAGCACAGCCATTCCACTGCATGATGCAGCTTTACATAATCCTTTTACCTCTGCTTTCAGTTTACAGAACGTGTTCTCCAAAAAGCTATTAAGTGGAGATACATACAGGTTCAGGTAAAGACAGCAAATTCATCTATAGTCTGTTTTACTGTAAAATCAAGTATAACAAATTCAAAGTCTATGGGCTTTCGACAGCCCACCAGAACTGCAGTTTTACACGAGTGCCGCAGCAGTCATCATGCTCGTCCCTGCCTGGGTGTTCCTCCTGGTAGGTCAACATGGATTAATATCCCTGTCATTGTTTTTTCTTCCTTAGGATTGCAATAATGTTAGATCTTCTCAAGGCAATAATTGAAGAAAATGTAGTTACATTATGATTCATTCCTTAATAAATGAACGCATGTTTGGGTTAAAGAAATTACTTTATTTTGACATGTGAAATCCTAAACGTATTTATGTTTTACAAATGAGTAACTTTTAGAGCTAATATAGCCCCAAGGGATCACAAGCAAGTGTTTCCAAAAGCCCAGATAAATTTAGAGCACGGGCATCCAACGTAAAACCTGTGCCAAACTACATATGTGAATCAAACCTATGACTTCCATAATGTATCAGTCTAGGCCGGGGTAAACACGACTGCCGTCAGAGAGGAGAAAGTTGTGTTCGTAAACATAGAGAGAAGAGGAGGGCAAAAGTCTGGGACTGAGAGAGATAAGGCTTTTTGAATGTTGGGACATGTCTACAAAAGCTAGAAAGTTGGTTGACATGAGGCAGAGAAGGGGAGGTAGATATACTGTGTGTCCATGAGACCAGTTGGGAAGGTAGCAAGGCTAGAAGTTTAAGAGCGAGTTGTAAGTTTTTCTATAATGGTGTCGATGGTAAGAGAAACGGAGTAGGGGTCATTTTGAAAGAGGTGTTCGTTAGGAATGTACTGATAGAATGATGACTGAAGTCTGAAGCTAGAAATTGATGGTGTGATACTCAATGTCAGTGGGTGACAGGTGATTAAGGATAGAGTGTAGTGTATTGATCTGCTTTTTGTATTTTTTCAAAGCTTTACTGTGATATTTTATTATTAGTATTATTTATTTGCTTTTTGAAGTAAGTTTGACTTATTTGTGAAACATCACAGATGATATTTGTTTCCAGGACATTCCAGTGATTGGGAAGAGTGGCCGTAGCTTCATCTTCAGTCAGGACATTATTCTGCTGCTACTGTTTGACGGCGGACTGTTCCACCTGCAGAGTGTCACTGCCTATGCGCTCATGGGACGCATTTCCCCCGTTACTTTCAGGTAAATGATGGGCAAAAATACAAACATCTGAAAAGCAGAGGATTTGTATCTATACTCGACTGTGGAGGCCTTGTTACCAAGGATGTCGACTAAAGTGTCTGTTTCCTACATATGGTCAAACTGCTTTTACTAGCAATAAGACCTTGTTGAGCCTGAATATCCTCAAACCAATCACCATCATTTTTGGAAAGGTAACACTGGAAGGGATCCACGTATGCAAAGCATGATTTGGGATTCTTCATGAGATGACCTTGTGCTTATTTCTTTAGTTTACAGTCGTTTTTCAGTTTATCCTTTTCAATCCAGATTTATAGTAGACACATGTTAGTGTAATCTAGAGCATTAAAGTCAGTGTGAAGGCATACTGAGATTGTAGTTGTGCCAATGTCAAGATTAGAACTGGACTTGAGGTTGGCTAGTATTATCACAACAGTAAGGAAGATAGATTGACTTTGGTTATTTTCCAAATCAGAACTTAACCTTGGATTTCACTGCCTTAGCATATCTCAAGGATACCACTGCACTTGTTTAATATTCAGATATGATTTTTTTCTACTTTTTGTCCACCTGAATTAAATCTGCCGTTTAGCATCTTTGTCATTCTTTTCATCAATATATTCAATAAGACACTTGGTAAAGGACTTGGATAAAAGATGGGATTGAGAACTCTTGTGTGTTGAGAAGACAAAAGTCATCCAGCTGCTTAAACTCAACCCGCCAAGGACCAGGAATAGAAACTATTTGAGTTGTGGTTCTTGTTGTTTGCACACCTGCCGACACAAGCCCTCTCATGGTTTTGATGTTTGTGTTGGCCACTTTTGTTGTGAGAAATGGAGAGTAGCCAGTTTGCTAATGACCCTTGAGCAAGGCATCTCAGTCAGGTTTTTTGTGAAAATACTTTCTTCAGCATCTTCTCTACACTAATGATGTCTGTAAAGAATCTGTCACCTGGATCATATTGTTCACTTGAAGTGGAAACTGACATCTTTATTTTAGAGATGTTAACCAAGAGAAAAGTCTCTTAACCAAGAGACTTCTGACAGTTCTGAAGAAAACAGTTGCCATAATAATATTGGTCAGTAAAAAGTAATGATAATAATACTTCTCTCTATGACAGTGTCGCCAGTACTGTCAAGCACGCCCTTTCCGTGTGGCTGAGTATCATCGTATTCAGTAACCACATCACAGTCCTCAGCGCCACCGGCACCGTCCTTGTGTTTATCGGAGTGTTCTTATACAACAAGGCAAGGCAGATCCAGAGAGCAACCCTGCAGGCCATGGCTGCTGAGCAGAACCACAAACCGCATGAGCAGGACTACCAAGCTGCACCATCCGAATAGAGACTTAACCACTGGAAACGTAATTCCAACTGTAATGGATCAAGGTGTTGAAAATGATCTTTGTTTGGATGCGTTTGTACTAAACATTGTACATGAATCAGCTGTAGAGGACCAACTCAGAATATGTTTCAGGTTTCATGTCACTTTCCAGAGTGACGGCTTTGCTGACTGGTTCGTCAGAGCCAACCCTACTCCTGAGGAATCTTTCTTCCACTTTGTTATCTAACTATACCTCCTAGAATTAAATCCCCTGGTATTCTTTGCCATGTCAAATAAGCGTCAAAGGAAGGGACGTCTAGGGTTCTCTTCAGCTTTTAGAGGGAAGTGATTTTGGTAAGCCTTATCTTTTTTGGCATTCCAGGGCGTGTATGTGTTTGTCTCATATGTGGTAAAGCTGCTGCTTAATCTGGGTTTGTGAAAAAGCTGCGGATCCTCATAGCTAAAGCTCTGAAATGTGTGATGGTTTTAACCTACACTGTATCATACAATGCACAGTTGCATCTTAATATGAGATGTGAATCTGGCTCACTGCCTGAGACAAGAGGCTCCTCAAGCCAAATTTTCAAGACTTGCTGTTTGACACATTTTAACCAATGTATGGAACATTTGAAAGCTACATACTGCATTCTAGGAATGCTGATCATCACTCAAGAATGGTCTCCTTGGATCTATGAAAACAAGGGACAGTTGAAAAAGCTAAGACACTGAAGTGATATATTCAGTTATTGTTTTTATTTTTATAACAACAGTTATGAATCATGTCCGACAGTCAGAAAGAACTGGTAAAAAAAAAAAAAAAAAAACACCAAGTTTGTTTAATAAACTCACGTTAATCACAAACCAACTCTCATTTAGTTCAGTCATATTTGTCATACTTCCATCAGTCAGAATATTCCTGTGTGATGTTTAAAGATTTCACATTAGAAACTGCACTTGTAGCCCACAGCTGTTTTTATAGCACCATTAAACTCCATTAATACCACTAGGTCGTAACATTCAGCAGTGTGCGAAAATGCAAATCTTATGTTGAAAGTGCTTCCCTTTTTTGGTCCTGAAATTTATCTCAGCCCCCATGGTAAGCACCAAGCTTCTCTCAACTTTCTTCCTTCCTTGTAATAAGAGCATCTTGCTGTAGCAGCTGCAAACTGCCTAAATATGTAACATGATTCTGCAGCTATACCTGTAGTGCATCTGGTCTCATGTGCATTGGCTTCAATGACTCCAGGTTTACCATGAGGCCGGAGTAACAGTCCATCAGGTGACTTGTGAATATGTTTATCATGAGCACATTGACTGAAATGTTTCTTTGTCACTATACCTGCAAATCATGTTAATTTTTGTGCCTCGACTAGCAGTATTTTTCCCAGTTCGTACTGGAACTTTGTCGTCTGCATTGAATAAGACCAGAAGGTTTGATGTAACGTGGATGTTTTCTTTTTAAATTTACATTGAAAGCATATTCTCTAGTAATAGTTACTTCTTGTTATGGTTTGAGAAATTCTTTCTCCATGAAGTGCTTTTACCAGATGTGGCTATGCTCGAATAATCTCTTTGAACATTTGGGGTGGGGGTGGGGGGGGATTAATGTAACTTCCATACAAGCCTTTCAAATGTTACCTCAAGCCCGCGTGTTAAGTGGTCCTGCATATTTTCATTATTCATGTTTTAAATGTGGAAAATACTGAAAATGTTTTGAACTGTTTGGGAATGCGCAACTCTGAATTGTAAAAAAAAAAAAAAAAAAAAATCCATGTTATAAATCTTCATGTCAATCTGTGACTGCAGAGAATAAAAATGAATTTTCTCGAAAATACCATGTATTTAGAGATTTTCAAGGATTTTTTTTTTAATTTTTATTAACTTAGTTCTTCTTCTTCTTTTTTTCTTTTCGGCTTTTCCCTTCAGGGGTCGCCACAGCGAATCAACCTTCTCCATCTAACCCTACACCAGAGAGTGTCACATAATTATGAAAAACAAATCAAATTCTGGATAAGGATTAGAAACAGCTTACAATGAATACATTTAACTCTTCCCAGTATCATCAAATTAAATAATATAAACTATATCCTGTAATTTCAGTTAAATCTATCATTTCCATGGAGTCAATCTGAGATATTTAATGTGACTATTTTATTACAGCTTCTTCTTTTCCTTTTAGGCTTTTCCCTTCAGGGGTCGCCACAGCGAATCAACCCTCTCCATCTAACCCTATTCCCTGTATCCTCTCTCATGCCAACTACCTTCATATCTTTTCTCACTACATCCATAAATCTTCTCCGGTCTTCCTCTAGACCTCCTGCCTGTCATCTCCCATTCCAGCATCCGTCTACCAATACAGTCCCTATCCCTCCTCTCTGCATAACCAAACCATCTCAGTCTGGCTTCTCTGACCTTCGTCCAGTACTGATTAACTTACACTGGTTAAGTATTATATATACCGTTTACGGAAAATTGGTCAGCAATTAGAAAAGTCTTCCAGGAGAACTCAAAACGGTTACATCTGTTTTGTATTCGAACAGCTCCTGAAGAGGCTGCTAAGGCTTTTCCAAGTTAAATAGGCCCTTTTTTGTTCATTAGATCAGTTTTGTTTATTTACGATTGAGAAGATCATGCAGGCTAAATTGGTGTTCTAAAAACGAAGGACACAAAATCTACAGAATATGATTATCAGAAAGGTTAACAAATTTACAGGCTAAAAACTCAAAACACAGACTGACAGTCAACAAGCTCGAGACTACAATTGCAGACTTGCATTGAAATCTTCACAATTGTTTGCAACAATTGACTGTCTTAACAAGACGTTTTTTCTGTCCTAACAACTGAGAAGTTTAATTGCAGTTTTAAGTTGAAGGCCAAGTTCTGATCATTTCAATTATCCTTGATGGGAGACACATGAACATCTTTACGTTGAGCATCATTGGTCGAGGAAAACACATCCTCCCTGTAATCTACCAGGCTAAATTTGACGAAAATCCGTCCCCCAAATATTCCTATTGTCATCATGTTATGTGATGGTCTACAGATACATGTGTTCAAGGTACACGGCTCATGTTTAACAACACTACTGTCCATTACTGAGATAGGATTTCATTGATCGCATATTGTAACTTGTAAATTACAATGTTAGCCAACCAAAGGTTAAAAAAAAAAAAAAAAAAGGAGCATACAGCATTATAGAGTACATGTTTCCATTTCTTAACAGTTTATGATAATAACATTCTACACTAGTAAAAATTTCCAGAGCTTACTGAAAAAAATCATGTACACATTATTGAGTAAAATAACTCCATGAAAACAACTCACATGGAATTTTGTCCCTTGCGTCTCCTTTGATTAAGTCTCTAAAGCTTTTCCCTAGCTAAAGATGCCCATGGCATTCCACTGTAAACCTTAACACCGCGGAAGTGTTTTTTATTTTGTAAGGCAACGGGTGCATCCTTTCTCCATAAAGCGGGGTCATCAAGCCATGGGGTAGAAAATGCTCATCAGACTTTCGTAGCTGAGGAAGGTCACAGCATTGACAGGAAAAGCCCTCACGCTGTTCAGTAGGAGGCCTTTGAAGAAAACTCTCACTCCTTCCTCACGGACACTTACCCTCATGCAGTGAATGACACCTTTGTAGACGCGGCCCCCCGCCCCTGACATCTGGAGCCGGGCCTTCACCACATCCATGGGTGTGGCAAAGGCCCAAGTAATGACGCCTGCCACTCCACCTGCCATCAGTATTGCAAACGTACCTAAAGCCAGAAATGTGTTCAGTTTAAAATTGAGCCAAACCATCTTATTTGCAGAGATGTAGTCACAAGTTTGATGCTGGAGCTAAGAATTATGAAATTCTCTCTATTAATGCTGAATTCATCCACTGTTGATCCCTACAGAGAGAAATTGAAGTGCAGTGATGTTGTGCACCTATACTTTTAAGGCCCCCAGATTTCTAAAAAAAAAAGGGGTCCGGGACACCAGAGAGTGTCACATAATTATGAAAAACAAATCAAATTCTGGATAAGGATTAGAAACAGCTTAAAATGAATACATTTAACTCTTCCAAGCATCATCAAATTAAATAATATAAACTATATCCTGTAATTTCAGTTAAATCTATCATTTCCACGGAGTCAATCTGAGATATTTGGTGTGACTATTTTATTACAGCTTCTTCTTTTCCTTTCGGCTTTTCCCTTCAGGGGTCGCCACAGCGAATCAACCCTCTCCATCTAGCCCTATTCTCTGTATCCTCCTCTCTCACGCCAACTACCTTCCTATCCTCTCTCGCTACGTCCATAAATCTTCTCTTAGGTCTTCCTCTAGACCTCCTGCCTGGCATCTCTAATTCCAGCATCCGTCTACCAATACAGTCCCTATCCCTTCTCTGTACATGACTGAACCCTCTCAGTCTGGCTTCTCTGACCTTCTCTCCAAAACATCTAACATGTGCTGTCCCCCTGATGGACTCATTTCTGATCCTATCCATCCTCGTCACTCCTAAACAGAACCTCAACATCTTCATCTCTGCTACCTCCAGCTCTGCCTCCTGTCTTTTGTTCAGTGCCACTGTCTCCAAACCTGTCTGTAAACCTTTCCTTTCATTCTGGCTGATATTCTTCTAACACATAGAACACCTGAAACTTTTCTCCACCCATTCCAACCTGCTTGAACCCTTTACCTCTTTTCCACACTCTCCATTGCTCTAGACTGTTGACCCAGTGACCCAAAATTGACTTCTTGATCTCCACTCCCTGTAGCCTCACCGTTCCACCCGGGTTCCTCTCATTCACACACACACATATATTCTGTCTTGCTGCGACTAACCTTCATTCCTCTCCTTTCCAGAGCATACCTCCACCTCTCTAGATGTTCCTCAACCTGTTCCCTGCTCTCACTACAGATCACAATGTCACCTGCAAACATCATGGTCCATGGAGATTCCTGTCTAACCTCATCTGTCAGTCTGTCCATCACCACTGCAAATAAGAAGGGGGTCAGAGCTGATCCCTGATGAAGTCCCATCTCCAACTCGAACTTCTCTGTTTCACCTACAGCACACCTCACCACTGTCTCACAACCAGCATACATGTCCTTGACCAGTCTAACATACTTCTCTGCTACTCCAGACTTCCTCATACAAAACCAGAGTTCTTCTCTCAGCACCCTGTCATATGCTTTTTCTAGGTCTACAAAAGCGCAATGCAGCTCCCTCTGGCCTTCTCTGTACTTCTCTATTAGCATTCTCAAAGCAAATACTGT
Source organism: Fistularia tabacaria (assembly GCA_901007705.1). NCBI lineage: Eukaryota > Metazoa > Chordata > Actinopteri > Syngnathiformes > Fistulariidae > Fistularia > Fistularia tabacaria. Next base: position 34,598 of record CAAKHD010002768.1, on the reverse strand, counting down.
ATCTGTAGTGCTCTTTTTAGGCATGAAGCCATACTGCTGCTCACAAATGCTGACTTCTGCTCTCAGTCTAGTTTCCACTACTCTCTCCCATAACTTCATTGTATGGCTCATCAACTTTATCCCTCTATAGTTACTGCAATTCTGCACATCCCCCTTATCCTTGAATAATGGGCACATCATACTTTTTCTCCACTCCTCAGGCATCTTCTCTCTCTCTAAGATCCAGTTGAATAATCTAGCCAGAAACTCTACCGCTGCCTCTCCGAGACACTTCCATACCTCCACAGGTATATCATCTGGACCAACTGCCTTTCCATTCTTCATCCTCTTCATTGCCTTCCTCACTTCACTTTTACTTATCTCTGCTACTTTGTGGTCTACAATAGTCAGCTCTTCTTCCCTTCCCTCTCTTTCATTTTCCTCATTCATCAGCTCTTCAAAGTATTCTTTCCATCTTCCCATCACTCTTCTAGCATCTGTCAATACATTTCCCTCTCTATCCTTAATCACACGGACCTGCTGTACATCTTTTCTGTCCCAATCTCTCTGTGCCAACCTGTATAAATCAGTCTCTCCCTCCTTACTGTCCAAACAAGCATACAAGTCATCATACGCCCTTTGTTTTGCCTTTGCTGCCTCTATCTTTACCTTACGCTGCATCTTCCTTTACTCCTGTATGTTCTCTTCAGTTCCCTCAATGTCCCACTTCTTTCTTGCTAACCGCTTTCTCTGTATACACTCCTGCACTTCCTCATTCCACCACCAGGTCTCCTTATCTACTTTCCTTCCAGGCGACACACCAAGTACATTCCTACCTGTCTCCCTAATCACATTAGCTGTAGTTTTCCAGTCATCTGGAAGCTCTCCCTGACCACCAATAGCCTTTCTCATCTCCTCCCTGAAAACCATACAACACTCCTTCCCTTTCAGCTTCCACCACTTTGTCCTCTACTCTGCCTTTGTCCTCTTGTTCTTCTTTGTCACCAAAGTTGTTGTTACATCATCTATACAAGATGTATGCAAAGTCTTTTTGCAAAGTCTACCACCATCTGTCCCTCTTCGTTCCTATCCTGGATACCAAACCTGCCCATCACTTCTTCATCACCTCTATTGCCTGCACCAACATGTCCACTGAAGTGTGCCCCAATTACCACTCTCATTTCTGGGGATATTCTGCATCAATTCATCTAACTCATTCCAGAACTTCTCCTTCTCCTCTAGCTCACATCCTACCTGTGGGGCATAGCCACTAACAACATTGAGCATCACACTTTCAATTTCTAGTTTCAGGCTCATAAGTCTATCTGACATTCTTTTCACCTTCAGAATATTCCCAACAAACTCCTCTTTCAAGATAATTCCTATTCCATTTCTCTTTTATTCTAGTCCCACAATTACTGGTGGGAGCCGTAATACTGTGTGTATTATTTATCAATATATGTGAATGTGTATATGAGTATATGTGTATCTGTGTGTGTGTATGTGTATATATATATATATATATATATATACATACACACACACACATACATATATATACATATATATATATATATATATATATATATATATATATATATATATATATATATATATATATATATATATATATATATATATATATATATGTAGGTATGGGTATGTGTATGTATATGTGTGTATGGGCATGTATGGTGATATATGTGTGTATATATATGTTTGCGCATTTATATATTCTTTCTTTTCTAACTGTATGTTTTTTTTTGTTGTGCTTATTTATATGTTGGCTTTTTGATATTGTTATTGTTGCACTGCTGCGACACACGAATTTCCCCTATGGGGGGAATAAATATTAATAAATATCAATAAATATCATCTTACTTATCTTATCTTCCTGTTAGTACCATGATAGTACAACTTAAAACCTGCTCCTAAGCTTCTGGCCTTGCTACCTTTCCATCTGGTCTCCGGGACACACAGTATATCCACCTTCCTTCTATGCATCATGTCAACAAACTCTCTACCTTTTTCCGTCATCGTCCCGATATTCAAAGTCCCTACTCTCAGTCTCAGACTCTTGCCTTTCCTCGTCTCTCTCTGCTTCCGAACAAGCCTTCCTCCTCTCCTTCTTTGACCCTCAGTAGCCCAACTTCCACTGGTACCCTGTAGGTTATCGGCACAAATGGCGGTCGTTGTTAACTTGGGCCTCGACTGATCCAGTATGAAATTCTTAAGTTCGATTCGCATTTTTGGTTTTGTCAAAAGTTTTAGGCCGGATGCCCTTCCTTACTTTTCTGAGAATTTTCGTCATTTGGGCATCAGCTTATGATTAGTGGAGTCTGAAAAGTTTAGGAAACATTTTTTTACACTGACCTGGTTGCTTGCCGCTATCCGTCAGAGCCATACGAGTGACCTCATAGGGTAAAAAGTAAAGTCCATAGCAGGGGATGTCTCTCAGGGCAAGGGCCAGCCCACCTCTGAAGAGGCCCCGGGGGCCCTCCTCCTTCAGGATGACAGTCACACAGTGAAAAGGTCCATGGTATCTGGCAGCCGTTGTTTGACCCTGCAGACGCACCTTCACCAGATCAACGGGTGCAGTGATACACACCTGCATTTGGATCATTTAAAGGGTCAGCAAAATCATCTGCATCCTGTGACTTGTTTCTACAAATCACCACAGAGGATGGCACAGACAGCATTTTGTATATATTACATGTGTCGTTAATACTCTGCCACAGACTTCACGTTCTGCCGAATGAACATCAAAATAGAATAATTAATCACACTACATACCTTCTTCAGTTTCAAATATATCCCTTTGTTATTAGGTGGGATAACACAAACATTTATTGGCATATAGTGCTTTATATTTTCATGGTTGGTGACGCTCATATGTTAATGTGGCACAGCATTCTTAAGTCATAACTTTTTTTTTTTTCTCAGTATTAACTGGCCTTTTTCCCAAAATTATTTTAAAGGACGTGGTCACCTCTAAAAGCCAGTTGTACGGTTTGTAACCAGTCTTTGTATTAAAACCAGTTACTGAATGCATTCGTACCTGCACAAACCCTGAGAAGCAGCCGGCAGTGAAGACATGAGCGGCTGAGGCCGACTTGCCTTGACTGCGGTCGCTTCGCTGAGACTGACTAAGCTTATCCAAAGCATTGCTGTAGCAGCCAAAGACAATGGAGTTGGTGAGTCCATTGGTCAGCACCGGAAACCCCATACCCTTGAAGAATCCACGGATCTGTGGATGAGAAGGTGGCAGGACGCAGTGTCACGACAGGGTTGAAAGGAACACTTCATGCCAAAAAACTGGAGAGACCATCACTAGGAAGAGCAAGTAGTTTTCGAAACAGTCTTCCACAACTTGGATCAGTCCCAGGACGGACCAACATCCAATCCATGTGACCTTGGTGACTCATCACTCAATAGTAGGGGTCAATGATCCTAAAAAAATACTGCTCAAATCCCAGTCCAGGTGACCGAACCAGCTCTTTGGGTCCTTATCACCCCCGCTCACACTATGCACAGGATAGATCAGGGCCCGAACCCTTCTGTAGCGTTTCAATACGTGAAACTGTGCAAGCCCAGATGCTACGTACGCTTAAAGAAAAGTATCAGTTTGATTGACAGCGTTCATAGACAGGATACAGATTTTCCACAATTTCATTCTCGCAGAGCTATGTGGTTGACAATAACAAAAGTTGACATGACATGAAACCTACCCCTTCATGAGTATATGTTTTGGCCACACAGTGAAGTATCCCCTTGTACAGAGACTGAGCCTGAAGGCGCACCTGCAGATAAAAAAAAAACAAGGAGTCAGAATATGCTACAGTGAACAATTAGTCTGTGAGTTGTGTTTTGTTTTTTTTTTGTCTTGCAACCTTCACTGTGTCCAGTGGATGTCCCACAGTAATTCCCACAGCACCTACAACAGTCACACCAGGTAAGAGTTAGTTCACGACAAGTATATAACTATAAAAATATCTAATCTAACTTGATGTGATGCACAGATGCTATTACATCTTTTGTATGTTTGTATGCTTATTACCTGAGATGCTCCCGGCAATAAATTCCAAAATAGTCATTGCCGTTCAACCTATAATAAAGGCAGGGCCATTGTCATAAAACAACACTTTACCAACCCATATAACACTTCATTGGAAAAAAAAAAACGTGCTTAAAAGCCCCTGCCCTGTTGAAGATTTTTTTTGTTTGTTTGTTTGTACCTGTATTCTGTCCCTGCCATTCTTCATTGTAAAAAAAGAAATCGGAAGCATTTGTCGGGAAAGATGAACAACGTCGGTGAAACACTTTTTTTTTTTTTGTAAAAAACAAACTTAACAAACAAAAAAACATTTACATATAACTGAACACGTGCAGATTGTTTCGGGGTTGTATATAATGATTTCCAACGAGTTTTTCCTTGACCCTTTCAAAAATAAAAGATGTGTTCTCCTCTCACAAAAGAACACGTTAGAAGACAAGGTAGGCGTTTCCACAACTGTTATTCTTAACACCCCTTACCTTCCGACCCACACAACCGCACAATTGTCCCTTTTGAGTCATTTGTTTATCAGCTCATTACAACCTAAATGTTTTTTGCTGTTTTTTTGTTTTCTGCCTCTAAACCTCAAACGTGCACCAAACTTAGTGGAATGACGTACCTTCGGCTGCAGTCGCATCACTGGCTTGATGTTCCAGCGGTTCGAGGCTCAACTGAAAATAGTTGCAGTCTCACTGTCGGCCTTCAGAACCGTCAATCGCTCGGTACCGTTTCCTGTTGGTCTTTTCACAATAAGAGCGCAACTCGGCAGCTGTGGCGGTACATGACAGGCCCACACTGCGGTTTAAAACTGGGTTTGACTTGGCCTCCCCTCCCCCCTATTCGTCGTATCAAAGTACATTTTTTAAAATATTTTTTTTAATTAACCTGTATTTACTGAGGTGACGAAAAACCCCAATTGAGATCAGGATGTCTTTCACAAAGGTGACTTGGCCAGAAGTTCAGCGGCACATGTCCTGAGAAAAAAAATTTCAGAAGTGACAGTACAATTTAAGAACATGACATTTACAGTGAAATGTTCGGTACCTTTAACTCAACAATAAAACAACAATTTAAGAAAAAAAAATACAGTTTTCTTAATAGAGCATTAAACTATAAAGCTGCACTGGGGTGTCTTTTTTTTGGTCTGCAGCCTAAACATAATAATTGAACGCTTCATATAAATTGAATCTTTGGGCTAGAAAAATGACCTACTTTTACTATATATAATCACTGTTCATGCCCTTTGTACTCTGTGAGAGAGATATGGAGAAGAGAGGTTTAAATGAAGAAAACGAATTATATCATAAAACTAATAATATTGCATGTTATTCTTGTCTTGATAATATTCCATTGTATCAAAGGAGCAGGGAAAATGGAAAATACAAATTAAGTGAAACAGCAGTGTTAGTTTTACTTTGGGATATTGTGTATGACAAAAGCAGAAAAGGAACATACTATGCAACAATGACAGCCAGCAGAGGTGTTTGTGTATGAATGCTGTGCAAAAAAGTACATCTTAATACACCAGTATCAGAGCTGTGCAGAGATGTGCAAGTGCACAGGACCATGTTACCACCAGAGAGTTGGGACTCTGTGGAAAAATTGTTACTTTGGAAGCAAACCACTTAAATACCGCTACTACTATTTTCTATTTTCCAGGGCCCCCGTCAGTCCTTCCAATCATTATATCTTTTCTCCCCATAACAGTGTCCCTGCACAGAAGTGACGTCCAACCATTTGGAATTCAATTCCTTTTGATGCAGAAAATACCATCAAATTGTAAAAACAGATTGTGCAAGTTGATGGAAAAACTGGTGAAAGGTTTATAGGGTGAAAGCATTGGAGATAAACGGCAAGTTGCGGGGAGTGCTTGCTGATGTCTGCCGGTTGTAAATTCCAGCAGCCATGGAGTCCACTTTGCTATCTATTCATATGCTGACGATGGATCAAACACGTAAAGAAAGGATGTCCATACCCCTGAAACAAATAAAAAGAAAGTATTAATTATGGTAAATCACTCAATGAATGACAGGTTTCCGTAGGTTAACAAATGGTTTAACTTTGTGCTGAATATCCTGTCAGGCTACATTGGATGCTTACAACACAAAAAAATGATGACAGATTGATGACACAAACAGAGGAAGGAAAACGTCTTTCGACTATACCATAACATTACTTTGGAATTCATCACATACAATATACTCTGCTCCTGGCATGCTCTTCCTCATGACAGGAGCAGAGTAGTCTGACAAATACTACAAAGATGTGAAGCTCTTTCTCCAGCAGAATATAGTCAACTACATGATGGCAACTTTGTAAGTAAAAATAATTGCATCATAAATCATCTTCCCTCCCTAGATTTCCCCTTCAAGGATGGAATGATTCATCCAAGCATCCAGGTGATTTATAGGAGGAGAAAGCCCCAAGTCCAGACATCAACATCCTGTCACTGATGTTTCAAGGACGAATACACCAGGAAATAAGTTTGGAAGGCCCAGTTTTTAAAAATGGGGAATCGGAGGGTGTGTTCCGACTTTAGGGGGATCACACTCCTCAGCCTCCCTGGCAAGGTCTATTCAGCGGTGCTTGAGAGGAGGGTCTGCCGGGTCGTTGAATCTCGGATTTGGGAGGAGCAGTGCGGTTTTTCGTCCTGGTCGTGGAACAGTGGACCAGCTCTATACCCTTGGCAGGGTTCTTGAGGGGGCATGGGAGTTTGTCTAACCAGTCTACATGTGTTTTGTGGACTTGGAGAAGGCATTCGACCGTGTCCCACGGGCAGTCCTGAGGGGGGTGCTCCGGGAAATGGGGTACCGACCCCCGTTATACGGGCTGTTCAGTCCAGAGTCGGAGCTTGGTCCGCATTGCCGCACTGAATTTTCCACGCAGGGTGGCCGGGCTCTCCCTTAGAAATAAAGCGAGAAGTTTGGCCATAAGGGAGGAACTTGAAGTAGAGCCGCTGCTCCTTCGGCATAGAGAGGAGTCAGATGAGGTGGCTCGGGCATCTGGTCAGGATGCCTCCTGGACGCCTCCCAGGGGAGATATTCCGCGCATGTCCATCTGGGAGGAGGCCACGGGGAAGACCCAGGGCAAGCTAGAGAGACTATGTCTCTAGACTTGCCTGGGAGCGCCTTGGGGTCCCCCCCAGAAGAGCTGGACCATGTGGTTGGGAAGAGGGAAGTCTGGGCCTCCCTGCTCCAGCTGCTGCCCCAGCGACCCGACCACGGATAACCGGAAGAAGATGGATGGGTGGATGGAAGGCCCAGTCAAACAAAGTGAGTTTGAAGCTTTAAACCCAGCTAGAATTTAGCTCTCTCATGTTTAAGGATCCACTCTCCAACTTGTATTACGGCTTTTTTTTCACAGCAATGTTGATTGTTTAATAAAAATCCCTTTAAAAAAAAAAGAGACATATTCAACCATTTCACAATCTGCCCATTCATCATTATTTCCATTTTCAGAGCAATTGCACGGACAGGTTACAGTAAATAAGCCTTCAAAAGGTGTAACAAATTTGTGCTAATGATGGGATAAAGTACAGAGAACGATCGCAACAGCTTTATCATAATATTACTACAATCTGACAAACTTGACGACAAAAATTCCCTGTAAGAGTGTGTTTAACCTGGCCCAGATATATGTATTTCGAATCGAACGCTTGAGGCAGGGTTGTGTACGTCATCACTGCCAGACGACAGGCAGGAAGTAAACAACCAATGTTACGTCATCAAAACGCGCCTTTAGCCAAGGAAGATTTGGATGAAGCTGTGTTTCGGAGATTCATTTTATCTTATCGTTTGTCCGTGTTGACGGGGCGCGGCAAACCTGGGCTATGATTTAAGTTTGGTTGGTTCGCTCATATTTGCGACTTGTACGCGATATCATATTTGACATTCTAGAGAAAGTTGTCGGAAAACAAAATATGACAACTTTAACTAGGCAAGACTTGAATTTCGGTCAAGGTGAGTCTACCTCCTCTTATCACCCAGACCAAACATCTGGCGCCTGGTTTCTAGCATTGTTTCTTTATCAATGTACCTATTCATCTATGTGCAGCTGTGAAGTCATTGCGGTAAATATGGTGTCGTGTTATACAAACCAAGAGTGTATTTCTATCAAATTTTGCTCTTCTAATAACAAGGCCATGATGTGAATTGGTTGACTGCCACTAACTAGCTGTTTCTCTTGCTAGTGGTTGCCGACATCCTGTGTGAGTTCCTGGAGGTTGCCATTCATCTCATCCTGTATGTCCGTGAAGTTTATCCCTCTGGAATATTCCAAAAGAGAAAGAAATATAATGTTCCTGTGCAGGTACTGACAAATATAAATGTCACTGCTACATATACAAACACAAAGACGTCATTTTTAATTCACATTTCCCCAACTGATTCGATTCCTCACGGTGTGTTCATCTTCTAGATGTCATGTCACCCAGAGCTGAATCAGTATATCCAAGATACCCTTCACTGTGTTAAGCCACTCATTGAGAAGGTAGGATTTGGTGGGTTAGCTAAGGTATCAAATGCCAACTGTCCTTTTAATTGTTTTCACTCAATGGTGCTTCCATTTGCCTCTCAGAACGATGCGGAGAAAGTGGTTGTGGTCATCATGGATAAGGAGCACCATCCAGTGGAGAGATTTGTGTTTGAGATTTCCCAGCCACCACTGCTGTCTATTAGGTTTACATTTTTCATCATAAAACAGCAATTCTTAAAGAAAATAACCTTTTTATTTTGCCATGCATTATCAGTACAAGGACTAACTGCCTTTGTGTTTACTGTCACAGCTCAGACACGTTACTGTCACACGTGGAGCAGCTGCTGAGAGCATTCATTCTGAAGATCAGTGTGTGTGATGCTGTTTTAAATAATAATCCTCCAGGTAATATGATCATCGATTGCTTGTATAGAGCCCTCGGTCAATTGATGTATAGGGTTCATGAATTTTACGATATTTTCAATGTGTTTGGAGCAAGGTCGTTTATTTCCATTCTTTTATTTGTTTTTGTGAGTCTATATCTAAAGAGTTTCACTCTCTCTTTTGTCAGCTCCACCTGCAGCTCTTACAGCTCTTACATGTGGGTTATTCAGTCTTGTCTTTTAGTTTTTGCTTTTTTGTTGCTTTGATGTGGATGAATTAACACCAAAAAACACCATCTTTCTCTAACTCTATCGTAGTTATGCAAGTACATACCTCATTTTCAGATTCAGGAAGTTTGACCATTGCTGCCCAGCTACAAATATGTTCCCAAAATATCGAAGACATGTTTTTAAATTATTTGTGTTTTATTCACTCAGTTTTTATTTTCCATATGATTCTGCTCTTTTGAATTACAAGATATAGAAAAATATCTTGATTCTTTAGTGAGATCTGCAGGGCCTACCATACTTAATTCATATATAAAAAGAAAGTTTACTGTTAAGCAGGACTTGACTTAAAATATCTTTTTGCCTTTTTTGCCCACAGGTTGTTCATTTACAGTTTTAGTGCATACCAGAGATGTTGCTGCGCGAAACATGGAGAAGATTCAAGTAATAAAGGTAAGGTTTTAAGACATAAGACAATGCAAATCAGGGCCCAGGTGTTTTGATCGTCACGCAGATGCCGTGCTGTTTCATTTGTGTCCCAGGACTTCCCTTGGATAGTTGCTGACGAGCAGGAGGTTCACATGCAAGAGTCAAGACTCATCCCATTGAAAACAATGACTTCTGACATTGTGAAGGTGAGCAGAAAAACTTCAACCAGACCAGTTAACTTCAAATGCAAATTTGTATTCCAATCTCAGCCTAATTATTACATTTTTTTTGTGATATGAACAAGCAACAATGTTCTTAACTGTTGGTTAGGTTAGACGTAGTCAGTGTAATCTTTTGCAAAATAAAAAGTTGCAGCCATCTGAGTGACTGGGATACCTGGTCGTACACCAGGAGCACAGTAAAATACAGTATTATAGGTTTTCAAAGACCGACACTGAATTATGCTTTGACGATACTATGGTTTTTCATTCTCTTGCCAGCTTACCACAGGCTACCTTCAGATGATTCTGCAGATGCATGGTAGTGAGACAGAGATGATGGCTGTAATTCAGTTGTTACAACACACGGATACATTGTGTAAAAGAGTTTAATGCTCCCAGATTACAATCTCCCTGAGAATATTTAATCTGATGAATTTAAAGAAAAATACATTTGAAATATAAAAAACAAATGTTTGGCCTTCCCATCTTAAGACCATAACACTGTAAATATTTAATTTAGACAAAGAATTAGATGCCATCAGGGCTCTGAGAGATTCTTGATGGTTCTAATGAAATCAAAATCTTGTCGTCTTTCAAATTATTTTAGGTTTTCATGCATGTCAACTGAATGTATAATGTCATGGTTAGAATTTGCAATATTTTTTCTCCATGTTTTCTCCTGATTTTGTCTTTAACAGATGCAACTCTATGTAGAGGAGAGAGCCCAGAAAACGTAGGTCTGGGTGTTGCAGAAGTTAAAGATACTGGAAAAAAAAAAGCAACTAATGCTATCACATCATGCAGTAATCAGAAAGGGAGTTTCTCTGAGTGACATGTATCAAGAATGAGGAACTTGTGCACCGAATTTGGTGCCACACGCTTTAGCTATTAAGCAGCACCACATAGATCTGCTCTTTGATTGGTTCAAATGCAGATCCCTAAAAATACCCGTTAACATTTGAAATTGAACTCCATTCCTTGCCACAGTTTAACCATTTGCTCCTCAGCACTTTCACGATACAGGAGTTTCTTTTGGAATTGCTATTGTTTGCAAACAACGCTGATGAATGAGACATCCCATCTGCGGGAAAATCAAAACCTCTCTCTCTCCTTTTCCAGCAGATAACAAAATGATTTAGTATGTAAGAATTCTAACCACAATAAAATGTCAATGTATTTATATGGATTGGAAATAGTTTATGGGCCCATGCCAACAAGCCCAAGTTAATAATCATGGGACTTCATCCATGTAATGATGATTATGCCAGTTGACCATTAATTTAGACTGACCTGCTGGAGCTCAGCTCAGCTAACTTTCAAAATTCAAGCAATCACAAGCACAAATTTAACAACACCCAATTGTTCCAACTCCTAAACGGCAGCATGATGATTGTGAGACAGCAGCCAGTGTTCATACATTGTTTTCATTTCTCTTAAGTTCACTCTTGTGTTTTTCAACATTTGCTATAGTTTATGAAACAGTCTTTTGTATTTTTTACATCTTTGTAAGGAGAGATCGGAAGAGCG
>CAAKHD010002768.1:8448-23284 GCA_901007705.1 Fistularia tabacaria | reverse complement strand
TGCTCTTCCGATCTCGGCAGCATGATGATTGTGAGACAGCAGCCAGTGTTCATACATTGTTTTCATTTCTCTTAAGTTCACTCTTGTGTTTTTCAACATTTGCTATAGTTTATGAAACAGTCTTTTGTATTTTTTACATCTTTGTAAGGAGTCTTTTTATGTCAAATTTCTATGTAAATTGGCAATAAAGTCCTATTGTGTCCTAACTAATGTGGTGGATGTGAAGAAAGGAGTTACCGTAACATGTAATTAAGGAAATTTCAGTTGTTATTATATATGAAAATATATAATACACATTTGTTATATTTAATTTTCTACCTCATCATGACTTTCCTTTGTGCTTCAGATATAAAAGAGGATGGGGACATTTAAGCCCGGAGGAACCTTTTTTTCTTTTGAGAGCCCGATTTGTTAGCAGTCAGATCGCATTGAGTTCTCCCTCTTTGCTTTAATCCTTATTATGCTCTATTATGATGCAGATATCTAATCTAGAGTCATGAATTCATTCCTTTTCTTTTTTCATAATTTCCAAATCCAATTGAGTAGAAATTAATCGACATCCAGTCAACATCCTTTGGTCTTGGATTGTGGGGATCTTGGCACCTTGGATGCTGACGGTATTTTCCGTTAGCTTCCCCTTCAGGATACTGAGGTTTCTTGTCTTTTCCGGCGTGACCATGTCGCCATCTTTTCCAGTGCGCTCAGGATCCACCGTGTACCCTGGATCAATGGAGTCATTACGGTCATGTCGTCCATAAAAGCTCGACAGGCGGGGTGTCTTGTTTCGTTGTCCGCTTTTGGGCCTCAGCACTGCATCGCGCCTGCCGTTAGCAACAAATTCATTGCTGTTATGAACAAAGCCATGGAAATTGTGCATCCAGCCATTATGCCCTTCTCAAGCCTTGACCATTTTCATGGTAAACCATTTTCATGGCTTCATTGATGAGCTGGGTAATCACTGCTGTATCCTCAAGGCAGCCAGAATATCCTGGCACTCCCCCTTTTTGGACGCTGGGATTGATTAATTCATTGGCGAGCAGGTATATTGTTAGTCTTTTGGTGATGATGGACCGGAAGATTTCCCCCTTTACATCCAGGGGGGAAATCTCCTGGAACTGGTCAAGTCTTGTGGAATTGAGCTGTTTTGGCACAAAGCAGTCCTCAGCAAGAGACCAGAGCCCAGGTTCCAGCTGCTTCTTGCACAGTGTCCATATGAGCTTTGAGAGCCTCTTCAGGAGAAGTGGGCAGCATATGTAGATTTTATAGGTGGTGCCTGATGGTCCTGGGACTGATGTAGCCCGTGCTTTTGTCACCACTGCCCTCACTTCATCAATGGTGAAGTCTGCCATGTTAAACGGGGTCTGTGGTGAAAGAGTCGGGAGTTGGAAAGGGCATTCACCCAGGGGAATGCCTTTGGAGGAATCGCAATGGGCAGCAGCCACACTGTTCTCTATTTCCTCCCTTGAACAAGACAGGGTCCCATCCTTGGGCTTTCCTTGTAGTTCTGTAGTGAACTGGAGAGGATTGTTGTAGAAGGCTTTCCTCCTATGGAGCGTCTCCTTCTGCTTCTCCCATGCAGTCTCGGCTCTTTGAAGCTGGATTGGCCTTTTCCGCGTCTCTGTACTGATTTCATCCAGGGCTGCTCTTTCCTCAACACTTGCTTCCCGCCACCTTGTCTTGGGCATCTGTAGTGTTCTAAGCAGCTTTTTGATTTGCCGCTGTCTCCTGGTTGCCTTCTTTGGCGCCAAAGGTGTCATAGCACTCCTCATACACAAGACGGGCCATAGCCTTGATCTTCTTGGCTGCATCTCCTTGCAAGGTGTCTTCCAGAATGTTGTTTAGATCGTTGTCCAGTTGAGCCCATCTGTGGTCTGATGGTGGTGGTAAGTTCAAGCATGGTTTCCTCGCAAAGTCTCTTGGACTTTCCGGTTGCTGACTCCTCCTGTGCTCTGAGTAGGTTGAGCCTGGAGGTCTTTGGCACTGTGGTTTGCCTCTGGCCCTGGTCCTCCACCCTAACAAACTCAAAGGTTACTCTGCGTAAGCTCAGGCGCTCTGCGTTGCTGGCACTGCTCTTTGCTCTTGGAATTCCCTGGATGGATTTTGACGCCACGCTCATTCCTGAAAAGCCCTCCACAGATGTTGCATCTTCTTTTGGCTTCGGCCTTTTGTCTTTCCTCATCCGTTCTCATAGTCCTTTTTCCATTGTCCAGGTGTGTCACCATTGATCCATCCGATGGCAGATTATCCTCCCCCCCCTCCTCAGTTCACCTGTGTCCTAAAACTTTATCAAAGATGAATGACATAAAATAACACTGACTTGATAAAACATTTCTTTTTTCAGGTGCCAGGTAACTATTTTAACCAAAATACACCATTGCTTAGCCAATAGAGCGGAAACACTACATTCTTAAAAAAACAAGATCTCTTACTTTTAAAAAACTTGATCTATTGATCATCACCTGCAGAACTGATATCATGCAAGTGAAGTATCTGTAATTTTACTCTTTCTTGATGTTGTGTGTTCATGATGCAGTTCATGTTAAATGTCTTTTTCCCCTAAATGTCAGTTCTGTTGCGCTGCAGAGACTCATCAGTGTGAGTCTCTGGTAGGAACTGGTAATGGAAGAAGTGTCGTCAGAAAGAGACTGATATTTAATGTCTGTCGATGTGGGGTGTCACTCAAAACATTGATGTCACCACACATTTATTCTGGTCAGGAAATAAGGAGTAACATTTTTACCTCTGCTTACAGAGGAATATTATATTTACTTCAAACAATGAGCTGTATTTAAATCCCATTACCAGAATTAACAGATTTTTATCCCATCAAAGAGGTACAGAGCATGTTTTATGCCCTCTCCTATATTGCAGTGACTATGGAGTCACTTTGCTTTGTTTGCTGATGTGACATCTCTAAAGATATTCAGATTACATTCTGTTTTTAGTCCCCATTGCGTCAAGGGATAGTAACATTGGTAAAATTGTTCTGTTTATATTGTGAGCATCCTCAGAGAAATAAGCTACCAGTTCATGTATGTTATGTCATTTTATATTTTATATTCAAATAGGTTTTGTTATTTCCATTTTACTACTGGCTCATTTTTTTAGTAATGTGGTGCAGCATAATAAAAGAGAGACTCAGAGAGTCTAACTGTGTGATGGCTTTTTCTTTGGTATAACATGAAATTGTCGAAGAGACCCTAAATACAAATCTGTCCGTGTCAAGTTGTTAAGTTTGTGTGCGTCTGCCTGTGTCTGTGAATGTTAGCGTGTGTAAGTGATTTAAGTGGAAGCAGTAAGTTCTTATCACAAAATCTAATAGACTCAATTGTGGTGTTTAGACCTCACAAGTATATTTAGGTATGAAAAGTAACAAGTTCCAACTGAAATGCACTCATCGATCACACCATGTGTGGTGGCAACATATATGTTAAAGTTATTGTGATACTTGAAACATTCCAAACAGACTAGCTGATTTTGTAAATTAACTCCAGCCTCTTGATGCAAGATTATAGTATAGTAATAGTATTAAGATCGGAAGTCCGAGTTCATATCCGTGTGTCCTCCAACGTGACAACAGTAATAGAGTTGTAGTTCCCATCGCTGAAACAGTACATTTGGCTTGTTTAAAATTCCTTGTTCTGTCTTCAAACAGTTTTCATTTGCTAACTTCTCAATGTTCAAACACCCCCCCCACCCAAATGCTTCACTGGCATCGATGGATGTAGTATCCTGTCGTGTATCCTATGATGTAGATGGACACCAGGGCAGCAAGCGCCGCGGCCGTCTTCACTGCTATTCCAGTGCTGCCAACACACATGCTGTTGTAGAATCTGAATGAAAGGACGAAGACTCACATCAGGGCTTTTTTTTACTGCATTATTATCGTTCTAGCATTATTCTTCTGTTTCCGCCACACTGTTGCTGGGATGGTGAACATTGACCTGGAGGTTTATGATGCCTTGAATGAACTGAGCATAAGTATGTACTCCCAGCAGGCGAATTGAGACAAATCCTGTGCCTCACCTCATCTGAGGAGTAGACTGCAATGCCTCAGCATTCATGTTGATGTTGTCATCGTTCCAGCGATTGTATTGCACCGTGCCAGCACTGTTGGAGTCCATGTGGGAAATCTTTACCTGTCTCTGCTACGCACACACAGTTTTAAAACCTGCCATGACAAAAAATGTATCCGATTTATGTAATACTATAAATAATGAGTCATAGCGCTCTACATGTGAGATTTAATGTTGTTTTGAACATATAAGTACATAAATCTTTCCAATCAAGACTGTGGTTCCGTCAAAAGAAATCGCATGGCTGATATGATTGAGGCACAATAGCAAAGATTTGATCACTGTAATCCCCCCCCCAAAAATGCAGTTTGTTGACTTAAACACATGCCATGCTCACCTAGATGAGTCCTGACAAGCTGCCTTGGAATGGCCACACCTGAGGCAAAGCCTCCTGCTTGGTATGAGACCCTGGTCATAGTTCATGTGGTCAGCCCCCTATTGGTTTTTCTGTTGTGTCCTTATACCACTCATTCACGGTTACAACAGGCAAAATCAGGCGACGCACTTTGCTCTTTCTTTTAACCCCGTCCTGTACGGAGTGTAATGCAGGAGAAAGAAGATCTTATTCTTCACTGCTGATTTAAGGGAAAAAAATGGGGGAAAAATTGTATATTGATTCACAGACTGCAATGCTGCTCCACTGCACACAGACTTTATTTCCCTTTTGGTGTACGAAAATATAGTTGAAAGCGGTTTTGAGCTTCAAACAAAACTATACGGTTAGTTTTTTTTTACTTCAGAGTTCACAGAAAATAATGTAGAAATTTGGTTTATGTCGAGAGAAATGCACTGGCCATCTTTATTTTATGGCCACTTATATTTCAGTGATATGTTGCGGCCTGAAAAATATAAAAAGTTTGGCACCAGGTTGCACCCTGTTGCTTGTGAATGTTTTTTTTTTTTTCTCTTGTGGCCCATCAGATGCATGAAATGTATCCTGTACCCTCGTTGTCTGTCACACCGGAACAACTTGCCTCTAAAAATTTGAAAAGATAAAGAAATTAAAACATGAAATAAAGTTAGAATTCTCCAAACAGATACCTTTAGTCATACTACCCTCAACACTTTTACCTGAACACCTAAGCATTTAACTCATTTTGTTGATTCTTACTACTTCGACAGTATTTTTTTTTTTCTATTTTCCACAAATCTCTACTCTGTGCATGAAGTAGTTGTTGCGAGTATGTCTGACCTGAGGCTGGAAAGATTTCCTTAGAAACCTCCTTTTAAGTAGGGGAATTTTTGTACATGTCAATATCAAGCCTCTGAGATGAGAGGGCGTTGTAGTTTTGAGGATTAGAGGGCCTTCAGAGGCATTGACCGCTGCTAAAAAAAAAAAAAAATCCTTACTTGAAAGTGCTACCCTGGGCAAAAACCTGATTTTTAAAAAGATTTATGTCAGATTGGGTTTTTCACACTGAGGCAGTCAGACCTCCAGAGAGCACAACAAAAACCAGCCATCGGTTGGAGGTGTAAAGTCTTTCCTGTGGTGCAATAACCTCCATATCTTTTTTACGATCTGGGCTGCCGAGGGCCTCGGCTCCATGACTCTCTGACGACCTTTGGAATAGACTTCTGGTCAGGCAAAATCTCAGCGCTGAGACAATAGGAGCAAACAAGAGGAGAGCTAAACTTTACCTTCCATTGTTGTTAACTACCTTTCAAAGTTCATATCTGCGAGTGTGAATATTTAGACTCCTCTCCATGTATTTTTCTAAAACCAGTGAAATTCAAATCGAATTTACTCCTGTGAAGCCAAAGGCGGTGTTATGTTGTCCTTCATTACGTCGCTTCTTCCGATCCCCAACTTGCTACCGGGATGGCTGACTCTGGATTCAAACCCCCTGCATTGTTTACTTCAAGGTGAGGGGTCAGTTTGAACTTTGCAGCATGTCATTTTTAAAATGTGTAAGGTTTCTGCATTCGTCAGTGGCTGCGTTTTAAGCAAATTGTTGTTTGGCCTACAGGAGTAGTTGGCGCATGTGGGATCTCCGTGCTACGCTCCCTGATGAGAGTGCATGTATTTTTAGAGGGGGAAAGGTGAGGACATTACTTTTTTTATACATGATTTTTCTGTCATGTTGCATAATCTACCAAGGATGCAATCAGCCCCCCTCCAAAAAAAAAAAATAAAATAAAATCAAAACAGTGATATTTCAATTCAGCTACAGTGACTTATTTTAGCCGGTGATCCACAGCTCAAGTGACAAAGCCGTATCGAATCAGGCGGTTCTCCGTCTTCAGAGGAGGACTGAAAACGGGCTGGTAGGGATGCTCCAGTTTGTGTTTATGACTGGGATTCTGGCCGTGGTGGGCTCTCGTGTGGCTTCCTTAGTGGTACTCGAATTTTGCCTCCGAGCTGTTTCCGCATGGGTTACAAGCAGACAAGTAAGCAACCAATGAGAATATTATCATTTTTCCACATAACCTGGTTTGCAGTACAGTTTATGTCTTCATGACAATCTTGACAATCATACAGAATCTCTTTTCTTATTCTTTTTGTACTCACTAGGAGTCCATGAATTTCCTGTTGAAGCTGATCGTCCAAAGCCAGTTCTCTTTGGGCTGTGCTCTGAGCTGCAGTTTACACTTTATCCACGAGGGGGCGCACCAGCGCTGGATCTGCTTGCTCCTCGCAGCGGCGCTCAGCTGGTTCCTAGCAGGGCAGGCCACAAGCTTGCTGCACCATGTCACGGTTCTGTATAAACTCCACAGCTCGCAGCAATACTGCGGCATATGCATCAGTCTGCTCACATCAGGCTCCTGCCTGCTACCCCTCCTGTGCAAGGCAATGCTCATTACCTTCTTAGTGGCAGTGATTGCTGCCATATCCATCATAAACCATCACTTCCTCTCAGCAATCGAGGCACTGAGGTTTTGGACACCACTGACCATCTGCTACACACTGCTGGTGGTGCACATGCAGGGTAAGAAACTAGGAAGAGGAATGCCAGAAATCCTACTGCAAAAACACCTTAAGGACATGGCAACCTAAATGTGCCTCAACCAAATTGAAGAAAAGCATATCCCTCCACCTCTAATCACGAGTGCATCCAGAGTCATTTCAAACATAATAGTGTGCC
Organism: Fistularia tabacaria; assembly: GCA_901007705.1. Lineage (NCBI taxonomy): Eukaryota > Metazoa > Chordata > Actinopteri > Syngnathiformes > Fistulariidae > Fistularia > Fistularia tabacaria. The sequence goes on along the minus strand of CAAKHD010002768.1, from coordinate 16,125 downwards.
ATCAATCGGCGTGTTTGTATTAATCCAGCTTTTCTCTCCACTGCCATGTCTCTGTCAAGCAGAGGAGCAGCAACATGTACCTGCCAGCCAGACTGTTATGAATACAGTGGCGGTGCGTCTTGGCGGTTTGATGGTCCTGATGCTGACTGTTGGACGTTGGGCTGACGTGCTCCACATCCTAATGTGCTTCATGGGTGAAGCCAGTTGTCTCATCCCGACCAAAGATCTGCTAGACGCAGCCTCCTCACGGGTCAGTGAGCCTCCCTTGAAGCAGCACAAAGGTCTTAAAGATACTTGTGTCCATCAGGGCAGTCCAACTGGGGCACAATGTCAATGTGTTTATTAGATGAGATCCCATGGTGCGAAACATCCTCAATTTTTTCACCCGAATGGAGATATTATAAGACCTCAAATCACGTTCAGGGTGAAAGTATTCTGTGCTAATGTTTTCTCTTGACATTATAGTGAACAAAAAGCACATACTGGTAATATGGAAAATTTTCCACATATACTGCTGGAAGCAATGCAGCCAAAAGATATATATGAAATAAACAGAATAGACTATTGGGAATAATTCAATATATATTTGTGGAACAAAGACATTTGTATAGGATTATGATAGTGTTCTGAGGGCCAGCAGAGAAGGTCTTACTGGCTGGAACGGTCCACCACAAGTGGAAATACACAGAAGCATTTAATTTATTTAAATGGGATCAAACTGAATGGAGCCAAAAATCCCAACCACAATTTATTTGTATCTTAGAACAGCTAATATAATGGAATATTTTACAAATATTTATTACTTGTGAATCTAGGTAGAGAAAACTGTATCATACATTTGAATCTGTATTGTTTCGTGTGCACTTAGGATGAAGACATTGAAGAGGATTTGACAGAACATGACAAGAGAGAGTGCAGGCAGAGGCCAAGAGCAGCAAAGAAAAAGCATCAGCAATGATCCCTGGGATGAAAGGGAATTGCGCTTCTCTTCAGTTGGACTCATATATGTCCTTTTCATGTTGTATTTGTAATCAAAATATTCCAAAAAGTATTTAGGGTCTACTATGTGACTATGTTTGAACAAGATTGCCTCCAGCTTTTTCACTCATTACTTTTGATTGATGCAACTGAATTTACTGCCTCTAATGCTTTTCCTTATTAAGACAGGAAGGCAACAAGTTATGTAGCTTTAGCCCTGTATATTGGACTTTTGGGCTGTCAGTTTGGTTATTCTTTCACAGAAAACAAACTACAGTCTTGGGGACTTTAGTGTGCTGTTGAAGTGTTCAAAGCTGCTGGCTTGTAGTGATAGATTTTAGGAATAGGAAATTCCTAAAGAGAGTCGCCAGTACACGGCTGCAATTTGTACGTTTTGACTAAAGTTCAGTGAAGTGGCTTCTGGACCTAAGAACTTAATAGTTCTTCACAACGGGGTCAAAATAAAAAGTTGACATGGTCAAGGAGCTATGGCCTGATGAACCCAAATTCTAGATGTTCAGTAACCTTTCACAAAATGAGAATGACGCAAAACCACATGGCATGGACTTTATTTAACTTTCAATGAGAGAAAAAATAACTTTTTTAAAGTCTAAACTCAATAATAAATCAAAAAGATGAGCCATGATCTGTATTTGGAAAGTCTTGGACAAATAACACGCCTATTTGCACACAGCCTGACTTGATTAAATACAAAATACCTCTGTGGAAAATACACATTTCACTAACTGTCTGATGAGCTATTAGTAATTAGAGCTAAGAATGTTTGTAGATCATGTCAGATAGAGGTGAATGTAAGAAAATAGAATATCATGGAAAAAGTTAATTTGTATCTAATTCAAACATTTCTGATTTTATATTTATTGCACATAGGCTGAAATACTTTTTTAGGTTTAAATTTAATAACTATGCAGCCTAGAGAAAAAAAAATCCATTATCTCAAAAAATGAAAATATTTGATGAGATCAATGGAAAAAAAAAAGATTTATATAACAGAGATATCGGATAAATACCCACTCAATACATGATAAGGCCTCCAGCACAGATGAGCGCAACAGTGCGACGTGGCATATAGAAGCGATCGGCCCATGGTACTGCTGAGGTATAAGGGAAACCAAGGATGCTTAATGGCTGCCCTTCAGCTCGTCCGGATTGTGGAGTCTGATATGCCAATGACGATACCTCATGGATTCTCCACAGGGTTCAGGACAGGTGAGCACACACAAACATCAAGGCCAGCGAACCATTTCTGTGTAGTTTGGGCACTGCGGGCAGGTGCCAAACATATCCTAAAAAAGGAAAAATCAACATCTGCATAAAGCCTACCAGCAGATGGAAGCATGAGTTGAATAGGGCCTCCTGGTAGCTGGACTGACTCTGGACTCAATGAGACCCAAGTGGACCCACACCAGCAGATGGCCCGGCAACCCAGATCACCACTCTTTCTACATTTCACACTGGAATTTAAAAAAGGTGGATACTGTGTATTCCCACTCTTCCTCTGGGACGTTAATTTTCCAGGGGAAATGCAAAAAATGTAAGTGTTTTAAAAGAGGAGTTTGGGCCTCTGAGTAATCAACCAGTTCTTCTTCGCCTTAGCCCAGGCAAGAGGGCACCGCCCACGGCTCTACTACAGGAGTGTCGTCATGCTCGGAACACAGCCCGAGGCCCGTTTCTTGGTCACGTCTGTGCGTGGTGCCTGATGAACCACCTCTGGTTTTCGACACGCTCCCTGTTAAGTCACCCCCGCCAGTCCGGTCAAAACCTCCGTCGCTTGTGCGCCTGTCCCCGCCGAGCTTTGCCCCTTGGGTCGAAATTTCCGACAATATGCTGTGATGCGGCCAGGCCTCTCAGCTATGCTGTTCCGTGGCTTGTGGCGGGATAGTGAGTGTCTTCTGGACAACTGTCGAGTCAGCAGTCCTCCCAATGATTTTGGCAGCGCATACTGGACCTGACTGAGAGATTTGCTGTATTTAAAGTACATAGGCGATGTGGTCGAAGTGAAAATCATTCTGAAGTATTTTGGTGCACGCTCTAGTCTTCTTTGCTGCAGACCAGAAATACAAATTAATCTTGATAAACGGTTGAAACCTTTTAGTTTACGTGTAATAGGTCTGGAATATCCGGTTTTCGCGTTCTAGATATAACGACACTAAGCTGTTTATCTTTTCCATGAAATTCCTGCATGACAGCGTCATTCGTCTTTTGTCTGCTGAGGAAGAAAAAACCAAAATGGCTGACCGTCACGATAGTCTGTAAATTCACACAAAATGGCGCAAGACAAAGAAAAAAAAAAAAAAACAACAAGGAGCGCGACGCCGCTCTCCTTCTCTCCCGCAGCGGGTATGAAAACTCGAGAATTCTACGAGGAGTTAAATCTAATTTACAGCAAACTATTCTTTCATTAAGATGAGGGAAGTTTTCCGTCGCTTTCTCTCTACACGTACTTTGCACAGGGTCTCAGTGCTGTGACGCTCCGTAATGCTTAACTCAATTTCTTATGAGTTTGAGGTTCCCAAACACCCACATCAGATTAAATCCACATTAAGCGCCGGCATTGAGCCCATTGGATGGATCTTTATTGGGAACAGTACCGACAGAGGTATATTCCACCAGAGGGGTTAGGTATACCAGTCCCTCGATTCCGGGTCGACAAAAAGCGTGTGAAATGACAGTGGGCTACGTTGGCCTGGCGGTCCGTTTCCCCAAGATAATCCAGGTCTGAGAATCCGTTTTGGTGTCTCGTGAATCCACCAATATTTGGAATTGTACTCCCACGGGTTTATTAGATTTTTAACTGAATACGGTTCCGCGACAGGACGGATTCTGCAGACCCGGTGCGGCTGTTTCTCCGCTCGCAAACGAGAGGTTGAAAGTGCTGGGATGTTTTCGCCTCCTCTGGAGACTTCCAGACTATTCTGTTCTCATCTGATAGGCACGCTGCGCGCAGGCGCAGTGGAGGCGCGCTGCTCCCTCGTTACCGCATATTGTGCAGTCCTGCCTTGATACGCATGCTTAAAATAGCAACAAAAGCAGAATAATGCCGCGGTATAGTAACAGGCGAGTGTTTTCTAAACCTAACAAAAAACCGTGGATGCAGCTTTCAGCTTAGGAATAACGTTGAAAAATGTCGAACCAGTGTTTTCTTTTACTCGCAGTATCACATGAGAAAAATATAGACAACACCCATTGTCATACTAACATGCCTGTGGCTACATGGTAAACAAGTGGTTCTTAAAATGAAATACACAAAACAAGTTTATGGGCACTGATCTCATGGACTTTTGACCACAACCCTGACGTTTGTGTTACTTATTAGCTCAAAACACTTCAGGTCAAAGTTCCCTGCTTCACCGCCGTATATTGTCAGCTTCCCAGAAAAGACAGAACCCACAGAAATCAACTACCTGATGCAAGCATTGGAGAAAACAGCTGACTGTTGTCAATTCCTAGTACACAAATGAAATGCTCTCAGTCACCCAAATCATGGTGAATTCTTGTCATAATCTTCTTGTCGGGGCAACAGGACTTTAATTTCTTCACTTGAAGACGTTTCACCCCTCGTCCAAGAGGCTTTTTCAGTTCTCTGAAGACAAGAAGATTATGACAAGACTTTCCGCAAATATGTTTCGAACAGCAACCCCATGAATAATGGATGGGTTGTCTTTGGAGCCAGTTGATAAAGTACTTTCCTCAAACTTTCCAATCTCCAGTAAAGCTGCCCTTAAGTGTACATGCTTTGATAATTATACCGAAAATTCACCATCTGAAGGAAAACCAGCTTCACTGCCTCTTGGCATTATCCCTAAATCTCACGAGAAGGGATGAATGCTTCAATGAAAAACATTTCACTGTATTTGTCCAGAATCAATAAAGGTATCTTGAATATCTCTAACACATTTCCTCCCCCTTCTGTTCTTTGAAGATGATGAAAGAGTGCTCTAACCCAACACAGCCACAGATTCATAAGTCAGTTTAGATCAGGAGGCTGCAAAGGGAATTAAATATGAATTATTCTCATACTCACCAAATCATTTTGCAAGTCCTGTGTCCTGTGTGATACATCTGTATTTATTTTTCTCTCGGCATCTCCTTTAGTCTGTCATTCATTTACAGCATACACATATAAGACAAACATGGTGTAGTCTTAGGTATACTAAAAAGGAAAAATCCGAAACAAACACTGTAGACTATTCATATAGCCAGGAATCTGCTTTTCTGGTTAAGCGTATGTAGAAATATTCTTTGTCAAGTCTATGTCAACTTTCATTTAAGTCATAGACTTTTGCTGGAGTTCATAGCAAACTCAAATCTTCTGATCAGTAATGTTTACAGTGGTCAACTACAGACTCTTGGTTTCCTGTTTCTTGGCAGGCCTAAGTTTCCGTTTTATGTATCAAAATCAACTGCATAGCTTTTCAGACTGGGTGTCGACAGAAGATGGCAGGGTTAACAAGCGTGGCCAAATCCCCTCATCTTACATGGTCTAACTACTCAGTGGAGACAAGAAGTGTAATATGTTGTGACTCAATATGTCCTCAGTAATTACTATACATCTTTTCATCCATCCATTTCTTAAATACTAACTCTGATCGAGTTAACAGGTGGCTGGAGCCCATCCCAAAACACATTGGGCCCTTTCAAATTACACCCTGTGATTTGTAGGGCCATACCCAGAGTGATGACTGACTGTCGTAAATCAACAGTCCAAAGGGAGTGTGCCCGAGGCTTTGTGCTTCAAAAGTGATAAAAGTTAGATTATTTAAAAAGTAAACAATGTGTGAATATCATATTTATCCCCGTGTGGCTTTACTGCATCGGTGCATCACCCCCCTGTAGCCGGATGGCACTGATGGGATCCTCCTGAGTCAAAGCATCTCAGATGTCACCGCACGAGCTTTCAACCTGGGGTTTTCTCGCGCATGCGCAGTGGCGGGCGGCTATCTCATCGAGCGGAAAAAAAAGAAAGTAGTTCACACACAAAGCCACGCCTGCGCGGTGTGCCTCTCATTACGAGCGAACTTGCTGCATCTTTTTAGGAAGCTACATGCTTTCTTTCGACACCCAAAGGTCGCATGGTGTCAGGGGCGCGCCTCGTCACGGGAACAGTCCTGGGCGCGTTCACGAGGTGCAAGATCGCGCTTCAACAGTGAAGAGTATCAAACAGCGTGCAGGGATCCAACCTGATGGTTTACATTGGGTCACAACGGCCAGTCAATGATTTGCGCCGAGTGTTATTCTTGTCCGACGTATATCTGGCGAATGTATTGTATTTTGCACGGGAGTAAAACTGGCATAGCAAACTCATCTGTATGATCGCGGAGCAGGAGCACACAGTATGGTCCGGGAAACCAGACATTTATGGGTGGGAAATTTACCCGAAAATGTGCGTGAAGAGAAAATCATTGAGCACTTCAAGCGGTAAGTAGAAACCCCGATACGCGGTGTGTGTGTGTGTGTGTGTGTGTGTGTGTGTTCTATAATGCAAGGACGAGTGCGCGGCCAGCATCTCTGTTGTGACACATTTCGATGAAGTCGGGATGAAGCAGGAGGTTCCTCAGTAACAAAGTCCCGTTTGGCAACTGTGCTGTCAGCCTTCCGCGAAGCATCAGCGCGGGGCTGCAAGAGAGCAGAAAAGCTGGAGCTGGAGCTCCGGGGCGCCCACTTAATAGACATATGGTTTTGTCATTTGGACACGGCTATTAACTGGTGGGCTAGGCGAACTTTATTCGTCCCTTCACGCTGCGTGCGTTGTGTGTTTATATTCCCACTGGGTAACCCGTATGACTTTTGAGCTCTTCGCCCTCTCCACCTGGTCCTCCAAAAACAAAGAAAGAATAACCCCCTTTCCCTAGAAAAAAAAAAAACATTTCCCGTGCCGTCGCTTATCAACGTAACGTCATTGTAAACAAACTTGCAGCTAGCAGTGCGTGAATTATTCATTTCATAGTCTGCATTTGGCTGTACAGTACAATCGCCGTGTGTATATATATGTGTGTGTGTGTGTGTGCGTATTATCAGACGCCTCAATCAGTTACCCACTGTTTTACTTGACGGTGTGTTCTTGTTTGTGTGTCAGAGCACTTGTACACAGTCTGGTTAATTCGCACACTATCTGGTGTACCTGTCTCGCTAGTGCAACCGTAGCATCTGGGCAACGCCAATGCGTTAGCCCTCCCTTGTTTGACACGATTGAGTGAAAGCTGACGCGACATCCAGGATCATTGTTGGCGAGCTGGATGCGATTGAAGTGAATGGAAACGTAGCTCTACGCGGCTACTTCGATCACCCCCCCCCCACCCCTCCTTTCCCCAACGACCACCCGAAACGGTTATCTTTGCAACGTTGATGCCGTCTGTGCGCGATCGGACCGGCACTTTCTTGGGGTTTGAATGACTCCCGATCCGTGCTCGGTGTACCGGAGCGTACGGAACATCCGTATCATCATCATCATCATCATCATCATCATCATCATCATCATCATCATCATCATCATCATCATCATCGGGGGCCTCTTTTGTTGTCCTCCTCGGTCCGTGCAAAACCGTACATGTGAACGCTCCGTGTGCTCGGATCACGTCCGTGTGCGCGCTCTCGCCTCCCGACTGTCAAGGAAAACAGCAGTCCGCCTCTCCGTCCACATGCGCCGGGGGAGGGGGGGAAGATCGGAAGAGCACACGT
>CAAKHD010002767.1:19630-27130 GCA_901007705.1 Fistularia tabacaria | reverse complement strand
CCGGGAGGGCTCGGCTTGTTTTTGTTTTATTTTTTCTTTTATTTTTGTATTTGGTTTTCAGTGTGTGATGCCCTGGTCGGAGCGACGCCTCCATGTAGAAGGAGCGAGATGAGTGAGGTCGTTCCTGTCGGGTTGGACATGAAGAATGTATGAGGGCCCCGGGGCCAAACGCTGGTTGCTACGCTTACAACTTGAACGGCGGTGATCGGATCCTGCGTCGCTTTTTCAACGTGTTGCGTCTCAAAGCGGCGCTTCCCAACCTTTTCAGTCGCAAGGACCAGTTTTATGCATGAAAACGTGTCCGCGGACGGATATAATAAAAACTTTTGTCGGCTCGCAGTGTTTAATCTGAATACAACCATTACACTTTATATGATATTACAGTCATTTTGCTCCGTGATATCAAGCACTTTTGAGGATTTCATAGCTTCATTAGCTAGCCGTTCACCGCAAATGATGCCTAGCGGGGGCGGAGCTTGCGTGTCACCTGTTGCGATGAGCCCGTAACTTAGGTGGGAATCTTGATATTTTCTTGTCAGCGCAGCTTTCTGACGCTTCTGCCGTCTCATCGTTTGCCCGTTTCCTCCCGAAGAAAAGCTCTCCGGCACCTTTTCTCTTCTTTTTTTTTTCCCCGTCTCGTTGTTTTTCAAGGGTTAGCTCGTGGTAGCCGATGCGTGAAGTGGCACGAAGGCGAAGTTTTTCAGTGTAAGATCGGTAAAGTCGAATGAAAAATCTGGGACCGGGGGTTTGTCTGGCAGAAACCCACCGTTTGTTGACGCTCCGCATTTCTCAAAACCGTCGGAAATATTTCAAGCGTATGTTCATGAGATGTGAAAGTGAATGTCAGACACACCTTTTCTAATCTCAACAACAGGTCAGCTTTAAGAAATTGCTTTAAGCAGAGCTGCGCGTTGGTGGGAAACGGAAAAAAAAGATTGAAAAGGCCCAAAAATGTACAAAGAAAAAGACCCTTCAAGTGGCCAATCGGAAAGTGTTTTCTAAAGTTGTATATTGGGGTCCGTGGAGGTCAGATCAGTGCTGGGGTTTTGGGGGGATTTCATCAAAACGCTTGTGAAAAGCAAAGCGCCGTGTGAAACTTCACCGCACCTCATTTCGCTGACGGCACCTTCAGCACATCTCTTTATTTATTCTGTTTTAAATGCATGAGGCCACAGGTGGAGCTGCTCGGGGGGCCCCGGCGGCTCCGTCTACCGCCGGCCGTCCGTCTGGGAGAAGCGCTTCATTTGTTTAAACGATAGGATTGGAGGTCGCAGACGGAGACACCGCCGGGCTTTTCAACACGACCCGGCCCGGAGGCAGCCTCCTCGCCACCCAGACCAGAGCGGCTGCCTAAAACCGTTTGCCATCAGCCGTTCAATCCGAAGAGCGGAGATCAGTCCGGGAAGAGGGATTTTCAGCTTGAGATGGGATCGAAAGTTACCTTCAGTCATCGCGTCGCACTTCGTAAGTTAATATTGTGCCAGTGCATCTGATAGTAAATCATCCCCTACAGACGTTGCGTGTCGTCATGTCTGGTGTTTGAGGGGATCTTTCCGGTTCCTCCCGGTCGATTCTCAGCTCCTTCTGTCATTTCTTCGCCGTTATTTTGTGCAGTTGCGCAAGTTCTCGCAAGTCACCCGTCGGCAACACATTTTTTCATTCATCTATATTTCATTCTGTCTTGATTATTCCTTGTTCTCGGAAAAACAAGCAAACGAGTAGACGAACCCCCGTAGTGTCTTTTGAATATGAGAATGCAGCTCCTCTGCGCTGATGAGGCGGTTTGCACATAAAGCTGCGATTGGTGTGTTTTGCGCGCGGTAGCCGTTGTTTGTGTTGTGCCACAGCGATGATCTGCCCGTTCTCCATCTGACGGCCTCGAAGCGCCTTCCCTGACAGCAAACATAACAAACGTCTGCGTTCGCGACTAAATTGCAGCCAGGAACTCCGAAGGAGCCGGCCGTCTGCGGTCCTTCTGAAACCCCGATCAGACGCTCAAAATGAAAAGCTTCGCCGAGAATCACGTCTTATCCGAGACACTCGGGGGAGGGAATTATTGCATTATTCTTGCAAAGACCGTTTGTTTTTACATGCCATTATACACCCACGTGCTAGTATATTAGGCACACCTACATAAAAGTAAGGCAGCGGCAACAAAGCGACCTGCAATAAATCCTCCTCCTTTCATGAGGATAATAATGCCTTTTATATTTAATTTATTCACGTGAACGTTCAGAGCAACAAAGGCCTCTTCAACGGCGTAATGGAAGTGGACTCAAATGAGCCGCCCGCTTTACCTCAGCCGCAATAATATACTTCCTGACAAGGCTGGCAGGTTTTTTTTCTCCCTTGTTTTCATGGCGATGCGTGGCTTGAGAGACAACAAACAGACCGGTGTCCATTCGGCGACGTGGCGGAGCTTCACCCGGTCCAGTCACCTGTCGATCGCACCTGTCGGAAAACGGTCAAGCTTTCGCTCTCCGGTTCACGCCTGAGAACGATTTAGTCTCCAGCCGAACGCCGCGTTTTCGGACTGTGCGAGTGATAATGGAGAAGCTACTCCGGAGAGAACGCGGACACGGGCGTTCCACCCAGGGGCGTGAGTCGAATCCATGGAGGTTTCAGGTCCACACGTGCAGGTTGTCACAGCTCTCCGTGACGCCTTCAGCCAAGAGATGATGTCCATGACGTCAGACGGTTGATGCCGACACGACTCAGTGTTGTTTTGGCATCTTCTAGCTGCTTATAGCTCTGCACCAGTGAAGGACATTTATAAAAAAAAAAAAAGACGACTCCTACCATCTGAGAACTTTTGCTTTCTACATCAGTCGATTTGTTTATTCCCGAGACAAAAAAAAAAAGAAAAAAGAAAAAATCATCTTTCGCCACGAAACTCCCTCAACCGCTATGCAAACGTGGATTTTCGCTGACAGGAATCCTCCACGTTGTTTGTGTCGAGGAGAAAACAGATCGAAAAAGGGGAGATTCGAGTCTGCAAACAGTGAATTTGCGAGCGGGGGGGTAAAAAACCGACACCGTGAGTCAGAGGAGCGCGATCAGCAGGCAGTTTTTCCTGTCGTACTTTCTCTGCTTGTGTGTTGCTCGTCTCCCTCGGTGTCTCCAATGGTTGTTTTCTCTCCCTTCTTGTAGCAGCCAGCGCGCACACACACACACACACACACACACACACACACACACACACACACACAGCAAGATCTGCTCTGGGCTCGCCTTCCTCAGCAGCTTTTGGAGAATGATTTCATGGGGGTTGACAAGTGTGCCTCTCCCTCCATATTTCTGCCACCCGGGCCCAGCCTGCATCCAAAGTCAAATAAAACGGGCCCCCTTCCTCACTCTATCTCCGTCCGCCCAATCTGATTTTGGCCGCGGCTGAAAGTAGCATTTTCTTTTCCTCTCACAACATCGTTTGCTCTCCCCTCGCCCGGGCTGTCCTCGTCGCTCTCCGTCCGCTAAGCGGAAAACGGGCGCGAGAGCCGTCGCGGGCCATTATCCGTTTGAGCGATCTATCACGATAATTGACTCGTGAGGGTAATTGTGACGGCGATCGCCGTGACGCTAATACATTCTGCCAATTTGACACGCTCGTGATGCGCCGGAGCCCCCGCGTTCTTTCCCGGCCCGCGGTCGTCGCGGCGCAGGCGAGAGGTTTCCGGCGCGCCGGGGGTTGCCGGAGCGTCGCGGGTACTCGCGGCGAGGCCGGGCGCGTGGGCGGGGGAAAAAAAAAAAAACACGCGCTAATTTAGGAACGGGCACGTTTGAGCGGAAGAGGATACGGGGTGCAAACATGTGCAGATACGCCGCAGAGCCGCAGATAGATGCGGCTGTCACATGCAGACGTTTAAAGGGCTCCGCAGGAAATAAACGTCTTAACATCAGGGCCGATTTGTTCGGCGTGCAGCTGATTGCTCTCACAGCGCTGAATTGCGGCGGAAGTGAGTGACATGAATAGGCAGCATGCTGTATATCCGGAGCAGGAGTGGCGAGGAGATCAAGCTAATTCCACATGGCATAACATCCCTCCCTGGCAACGAAACAAGCAACATCCTGGCTTATTTGAAGGAATAAATCAAGGACATCAAGAGGCTAGCTGCTCTCTCCCTTGTAATCAGGTTTACTAACATGTGTTCCACAACATTTTTTGATGTTTCCCGCTCTTGCGTTTTGTCCCGGCCGCTCACAGCTAATGTGAAGTCATTCGTAGCCGTTGTCCAAGCGCACGTTCACGTTCGTGTGTTTTTTCGGGTCCGTAAATCTGCACCTCCATCCCGAGCCGCCGGTCCGTCCGCGCCGTCGGCTCCCTGGGCTTTCCAAGACCGTGATATCGGCCGTCCGTATTCGGAGCATGTTACCTCGTTCAAAGCTTGCATGGCGACCTTGACGAGCTCGTAAGTCAGGTTCTGCTAAAATACACGCCGACGAGTAGAAATGCGATTTCCAGCGGGAGTATCGCTTTCCAAAGGGTCCGCGTAGCCTTGCTCTGCACGGCACGATGACTGTTTGTGTCTATATTCAATCATTGAAGTGCATAGTTGTCGTACTCCCATTCATGCACAGCTTTTCCCTCCGCGTCAGCTGAGAAGACGGTCCAGATTGTCATGATCGGATGACTTCCCCAGGGCCCGCGGGCCGGCCTTCCGGACCACCGTCGTCCGGCCGCAGGCGCTTGCTGTACATTCGATGTGAGGGTTCAGACACAACCTCGTCTCGCGACCAACTCATTAACGGCGACAACGTTAAGGAACGTAATTTAATTTGTGGGAACGTCACTCCGGGAATTAGCTCGGCATTTGTTGCCATTTGTCTCCTGGCGAGCCGGTTGACGTTATCGCACGGCGTAAACGGGGAAAAAGCACGTTTTCATTAGCGGCTGCCGTCGTGCTGCTTCAAGCCCAAGTCAGAGGGGAAAACGCCGCTGGCTGTTTGTTTTTTCATGATTATAAACGCTTCTCACCTCTTTTAACCTTCAAGAAAACACACCTCTGAATATTGTTCCTTCTAGAATTTGCCGCGGTGAAGTTTATTTTTTTTTTGTTCTCAGGAGGTGCCCAGGGTCATTTGGCATTCAGGTTTAACTCGCTTAATTCTAATAAGTAAGTTAACAACAGAAGAGCCAACTGGAGCCGTAAACGGTTTCAGAACGATACGGGAGAGAAAAGAAACAATATCTCAGCTCGCAGAAGTCATTTGTCACGGAGAACGCTTCGCCAACACTAAGCAGCTGTCGTAATCGGCTCCCGGTCCACATCCCCCCCCCGAAAAAAGTACAGTAGAGAGGACTTTTACAACACCTGAGGGTGAAGTTGTGGCTCCTCGACGTTGGAACCGTTCCGAGTGCTTTTAGGGCATCGGCCTTGTGACTTAGGTTTGTAATTATGTTGGAATGGGGGAACGGTACAACCTGTACGTCGCCGCCAGTGCAGCCCAGGGAACTCGGAGTGCAGCGGAGGTGGAGCGAAGGCGTCACGAGGTGTCCTTAACGGAGGTGCCGCACTTAGTCCAGTTCGGCTTGTACCCCAGAGATTCAACGATTCGCGTCGTGATGCCGCCAGAACTCTCGGAGACGAACCCGGTCGGGTTAAAATCGTTTTATTTTTGCGTTGATTCTTTTTTTTTTTGTTTTTCCTTTAATTTTTTGGGACGGCGTTCTCAAAAACACAGCTGCGGTGGCCTTGTCGACCGAGTAAGAGCAGTTATCCTTGAAAACCGAGCACACTTATTTTCAGCTCTTTCTTTTGTTTGATTCCACTCGATGAGGCAAATCTCTTGAGTCTCAGGGCGAAATGTCGACAGTCTTGCCTTCTTTCTTTTCTAGATATTTTGCAACGTCTCACTCCGAGCGGCTCCAAACTTAGCTACCTGCCTTGCTTGTTTCTGGTGCACCGTGTTTGAGCCCCCGTCCAGGAACAAACTGGCGACCTCTTTTGTAAACACCACTTGAATAAAATGTCTTTTTTTTGATGTGAAAATCAACATTAGTTCGCTGAGCCAACACTCTCGGTTCACCTGCGCGAAGGACAGCTCTTGAGGTTCCAGATTTTGTCACACGTTGCAGTTATTTTTCCTTGATGCTGGGTTTGTCGGAGTCGCAAGCTAGCGGCTTGCCTTCAGTACTTGTCCGTGTGAGTCACCTTAAACCATCGCCGGCTTGCGGCTGTGGGCGACGGAAGGACGCGGGACTGATTTGCGCCGACGAAGACGTTAAAGGTCGTCTTTGAAAAGGAGGGGCATAGAAAGTCATAAAGGCAGGCTGCAGTCCCGAAACGTAACATGCGTAGGACGGTAGCAACCGCACCATTCCAGCAGAACACTGCAAAACGTGGCAACTTCAGACACCCAACTGTTGACACCCAGTTCAATATTCCATGAACAAGCATTAGCTGAAGTCGGGCCTCGCGGTTCCAGTGGACACTGCAAACGCTCCCGAGAGACCACATATGTAGAAATATGGAACTTTGGACTCATAATTATGTTCCCGCTTGGTGCCAGATAAATCTGGGGAACCCGTCCTCTGTAGGTGACGGCATAGGAATGTCGAGTTGTAAAGTCGCAGAGAAAAACCGGCAGAATCAAACGTGGACGAGGTAACAGAAGTAAGAACCTCGGTCTGGACTTTGAGGTATCCAGACGCCCACAGCCTCTTCGCACATGCAGCTCGCAGCCAGTTCGGATGCGCCGCCAGACATTTCCAGATGGGATGAAGGATAGCCTGAGTCACAGGCAACATTTGCATTTTCAGCCGAGCGACGAGGACGACGACGCGCAACCTCAAACGCGGCTTCCGACGGCGCGGCATCATCGCGCCTTAGGAGCTTGTATAAACAATGAACATGTGTGTTGCAATAGAGTGACGCTCTAATCGCGTAGAGAGGAGTCACTGCGACACAAACAAGCGCCCCGTAAAGACCTCGGCGGAAGAGAGAGAGAGAGAGAGAGAGAGAGAGAGAGCGGGGCGATAGAGTCGCAGCAGTCATTAAGGGCAAGACCGCTCTCTGCAATTCTGGCTTATCTACTGCAAGGTGGAGGCACGGGGGTGATTCTGCTCGGGGCTCATGTGCAGAGCCCAGATACAGAGCGGGAGAGATAGAACTGGTTCATTTGCAGCTCGTCCCCATAGACTGTGGAGAGGATTATTCTCACAGAGAGAGAGGGAGGGAGAGAGGGAGGGAGGGAGGGAGGGAGGGAGATGCACATGCTGTGTCTTAGCACACACCGCCTCCAATTTTCTGCTCTGCGCCGTGCAGCGTCTCCGCTCGCCTCGCACTCGCACACGTGCACTCACGAGCACAGCGGTGCCATGTAGACTCTGGTCCAGAGGGGGGGGGGACAGCAACCTGCTCGGGACCCAAAAAGCCAGGTACGCTTCGTCCACTCTCCGTCCTTCGTCTGTGCCTTTTTTTTTTTTTTTCTTTTCTTTTTTTTTTTTTTCCCTTTTTTTTTTTTTAATGGGCGGGCGGGGGGGGGGGGGGGGCTCGTCCTGTT
>CAAKHD010002767.1:9253-19412 GCA_901007705.1 Fistularia tabacaria | reverse complement strand
GGGGGGGGTGGTGGGGGGTGTGGGGGGGGGGGGGGGGGGTTAATCACATGTGCCGGACATGATCGTCCAACACTGGCTGCAGTCGGGCGACATCGAAGTGGCAAATGGAAACGTACTCTTATGAAGTTAACTCTTCACCCTCCGGCGCTCAAAGCAAATTTCGCAAATTTCTTTCAAATTTTCTCCATTTGCAGAAATGTTGGAAAACTAGACAGCAGCGCTCTTGGGCGCAGCGTCAGTGTTGGAGTGCAGCTCAGGACCAGAAAAAAAACAGGAACCGGAGATTCATGTCAACGCGGGATTTGTGAAACTTAGTCCTGCAATAGAAAGAAAATGAAACATGAAAGACGGCGTTGAATCGCGGTGATTTGCCCCAAAAATGCCGTCAAGGTTTGAGGGGGATTTTTGAATCGTGGGATTTTGTGTGACAGTCACCTGATGCAACGGGCCCAGAAGACTCCAGGACAAAGATAGTTAAGGGTTTTCAGGCTCAACCCGCATGGAATGACTCATAAAGAAACCTTCTCGTCCTGGGCTTTTCCCTTCAGGGTCTCCACAACCAATCCACCCTGTTCTCTGGATCCTCCTCTCTTCATGTCCTCTCTCACTGCCTCCATACATCTTCTCTCTGGTCCAATTCCAGCATCCGTCTACCAATATATTCACTCCATGACCCAACCATCTCTGAGCTTCTCTCCAAAACATCTAGCATGTCATTCCTGATCCTCTCCATCCTGGTCACTCCCAAAGAGAATCTCCACATCTTCATGTCTGCCACCTCCAGCTCTGCCTCCTGTCTTTTCTCCAAACCATCCATCATCTCTGCTCTCACCACTGTCTCCTCCAGCTTTCCTTTCCTTCTGGCTGATGTTCTTCTATCTCATAGCAATGACTAGAAATTAAGAAAAAAGAAACGTACTTTTCCAATATTTCCAAAGTGGAGTCGATGGTTCAGATCTGTGTCTCCAAGTCTCCAATGCAACATCGCTTTGGTCTTACTGCTGGTCAGCTGGTTGTGAGGAGAAGGTTCAGGTCAGCCATTTTTGTTTTATTTTTTTTTTTATTTGGGTCGGAGGGTCGATCGCCAGCGTGTTTGCAAATCAGCGTTTTTTTTTTGTTTTTTTTTAAAGACAAAGTTTACGTTGCCCATGAGCGCATCGGCCCGGTGGCGCGACAAACGGAGGACGACTGTCGTTTCCATCTCCCCCTTGCAGAGTCAGAATCAAACACCTAGACAAAACGCCGGTGCTCGGTGGGTGTTGTTTTTTGGACACCGGCACGAGAGCATGTGAAATGCAATATTTTAATGTATGTATGTATGTATGTATGTATGTTTTTTTGTTTGAAAGCACTGCAAAAGGCTGGTACAATTCCTTACTTTGTATATATTTTAATGCTAAAAGGTGCTTCCTCGGCTATAACTTTCAGCATCACCATCACCTGTTGTACATTTCATTTACCTTCAAAAGCTCCTAAATATTTGGACGTTATCGTCGACAACCTCATTTTTACCAACGTCAAGCGCGATATCCAGACTTTCCTAGTTTCCACAAGGCGGGGGGGGGAAAGCGGGTCTGCAGCCGAAGCCGACCCCCATAAGCCACGCGGCCGGTTCCACAGACCCATCTACCCATCTGGCAAGGGCTGTGCAGGTCGGAGGAGCGTCGGGTCGGGCCTCAGAAACACCCGAGAGACGATTGTAAAGCATCTATCTTTGACAGGGAGGCACGCTTGTTTGGAAAATGACCGGGTGAAATGATGTACCGACGCTAAATATTTACTTGCAAAGTGTATTTGCTGAGAAGATATTTTGGGGTTTTGTTGGCGGCCCTTGCATCGCTGCACGTATCCTTGTGGCGCAGTCCGGTTCAGTGAAATTCATGCTCACTGCTGCACTCTTGCCGGTAACCGGACTCAAGCACGCTTCCCAATGATCATCAGTCACGGTGGGAAGGGATTTGGATTTAATGATCTCCACGTGGGAAAAGGACGACTCCCTCACCTTTTGTCTTTGTCTGGCCGAAGTCGACGGCGTAGTCGTTCCCAACAGACAGGGAGCGCCTCGGTAGATTGGCGATCTGGCACTTTGAGAACGACACGGTCATTAAAAAGTCCCTCCGTTCTGCGTCAAAGTGGTACGTTTCTGGTTTCCTCGACTCATTTTTATGTCCCCTCTTTAGTGGATTTAAATTGGAAGGCTAACTAGGTCACTTGGCTTGCTGGAGTTTTTGCAGTAGTTTGCGGGTTTGACCGTGTGTGTGTGTGTGTGTGTGTGTGTGTGTGTGTGGAGGTCTCCCTGTACGACAGTCAATGGAATAGATGACACGCTAACATGTCAAAAAAAAGTGTTTTTTTAATGGCACGACACCTTCTTGCACTACCTTTGCAACCCACCGGTCGAACCCCAATCGACCTATTGGCCGCCGCGGCTCCGTGAACCAGCCCAGTCCGAGGCCGGTCCGTCGGGGAAGCCCCCGGGTGCCCTTCTTTCCTGTTCCTCTCAGAGAAGGATTCCTCTCCGGTCTGATTGAATTGCACCGCTAACCTGCCGCCACTGACATTTCCGTGCTGCCGATTGGCTGAGCCGTTTGTGTTGTCGTGTGGATGATCACGAATGGATTCTCACGCGGCCCGATTTCATTTCCCAGTCTTCTTCCTGTAAAACGCTGCACGGCGTTGGCTTGCTGAGAGACGTCCGCTTCCCGCCAGATGATCTGTGGCAGGTAGATGTCGCAATACGCCTGAGGGGGGAACCGGGAAAAACATGTCCGCTAAGGCTGCTTCATTTCTCCAGGGCTTCATCTTACAGAAGAACAGAGATAGTGCGTTTTTTTTGTTTTGTTTGTTTGTTTTTTCAAGGTGTGTTGAGTTTGTACTCCAAATCCCACAAGAGCAGAGTCGCCACCAATTTTCAAGCTTTTTCAATGCAAACATTTTGTGTGCGTGTGTGTGTTTCTGTACACACATATACATACATATATAATATAGACAGTTTTTTTTGTGTGTGTTTTTTCCTCCTTTCTGGAGGGTTGAGTGACGCAGAAACCGGGGCTTCGGAATTCACTTTGATGCCGCCTCGATATCAGTTTGTACATCTCCAGACTGCAGGGGCCGTACGCCTTCTCCAGTGCGGCGGGATGAAGTTGTGCTGGCCTGGAGAGGGGAAGGCAGAGGGAAAAGCTGGAGATGAAGTTCTCATCTGCGTCATTGCTGACTCTGTTTTCCCTCCTCCCAACACACCAAATATTCCTTTGATCTGACGTTTACCGACGAATCAGGGCCGTCTGACAAATTCCTTCAAGATCAGAAAGCAAATCCGAGATGGAGTCTTCCAGACAACTGCATTATCGGCCCCTGTTTGTTACGTGAGCCGCCGCATTTTAATCGCTGCCCTAGTTTACCGCAACGTGCTTTTGCCGACAACCCGCGGTGTCATTTCAGGAGTGTCAGATCGCCGGCTGACACGCCGGCAGCCGCGCCGAGATTGACGGCCGGCGCCAAACGGAGGCGGCGCGCCAATACTTCTTCGTTTTCTTTGTTTCTTTATTTTTGCACATGAATGTCTCGCCGTAATCAAAAAGGGGCGAGATGTCGGGTTTCATGTTCCATGTTCATGTTAAATGATTCACTCTTATCATATCCTCCAACTCCTAACGAATCATAAACTTTGCATGGCGATGATTCCTCGATCGGATGACATTTCGGGTAGATAAAGAAACCTAGCGCACTGGAATGAACCCCAAATTTCCTCCGGATCTTGCAGCCGTGTGATAGGGCGGAAAAACGCAGCGAGGACTCAAACACCTTTTCACGCTCTTTTGTCCAGGAAGATCGTTTTTTGTGACGACATACTTTGGCAAAGGGAAGAACAGGAGCAAAACACCCAAAAGTACGTTCTTCGTCCGGCTCCGCACGAACCGTCAGAGTGGATCTGTCCCTCCTCCGTCCTCAAATGAGTCGAGAAGATCATAAACAGGTCGCTCGGTTTACTCGTCAACCTTTGTCCGCGTTTCTTTTTCTCATCTGGATGTCATTTATTTCTTTCCCCCGTCAGGATTAAATGTTTTTCGGCAAGCTTTTTAATTGGTCCGAACCGATTCTAACGGCGAGAACATTGTCTCCGACCGCGCTCATGAGCCGGGAAACTGTTTAGTGTTTGTCACAATCAAGACAAAGAAACAAAACCGCAACCGGGATTCCCTTCCAGTTGCTTAGAAACCTCCCATGAAACAATGGACTGCCAGATAAAAAGCTCCCGGCATCGCCTCTTTAACCCACTCCGCCTCCTTCATCGTGCCCTTCTTCCACGCCCGGGGCTGCTTTCTGTCTCTTCACATTCCAAACCGACCCACAAAGCAGGCGGGCATTTTTGGACATCGTACACGTTTCTACACGCGTGTCATCCTTCACGCGGAGGCCACCGTGTCACCGCGCCGTCGCGGCTTTCTCCTGTCGAGCAGCGCAACGATCGGCGAGCGGATCCCTACCAGCCTTCCACCAGAAAGCGCGTTCATCGACATCGGCGTCATCATCGGGGCCGGGACCACGCCAAAGCCCTACAATTACGGGCTCACCCGCCGCAGCTTTGACTGACAGCGGCGCTGACGGCTGCCGACTGCGCCGCAGCGGCAAAGGGAAAATTGTTCGCTTGTTACCGTCCGTGCTTTCCAGGGCCAATCATGTCAAAATGGATGGTCGACGGTGTGACGCGAGGCCGCGCATCGTCGACGTACGGTGATCTCAGCCCGTTGGCCGGTCGGGTTTTCACCGCTTTGCTGGAGCTCTGCGGAGGAGGCGTTTGTATCCGTCCTCACAAGAACCTGGAAAAGCCACCTCCCTCCGAGTTTCACAGGCGAGGCTTCCACCGACACCCGGAAACATCCGTCTCCGTCAGAGCTTTTGTCCTTCAACTCTCAGGACACCTGACCCGGAGGTCGTCCTCGGCGTCTTTGCTAACGCTCGCTCGGTGACACTTGAAGTCCATGTCCTTTTCAGATTTTCACACTTGTCTTTAACTGCCGTCATTTCCGGACTGTTCACGCAAGTCCTCTTCATCATCTTCAATTTCATTGGTCCGTTGTGACGAGGCGAAACGCAGTGGCGGCATGAAGCTCGTTACACCCCAAATAATCCATGAATTAGCCGCATCATCGTGTGCGCCGCAGTGTTCAAGGTAGCGGCTTGTAGTCCGGAAATTACCGTAGCAGAGATCGGACGGAAAGGTAAAGGATGATGGAGGTGAACTAACTCATTCCGATAGTTTGAATTTAATCTGGTAGCTTCTGAGCGGGACGACCCGAACCAAAGGAACCCAAGAGCTACGACGTTAGCCATCCAGATTGTTCTTTTTCTTTTTTTTTAATCCTTGCTGGACTGTGTTTTAAGTACAGGCAGTCCCAGGTCTTTGCAACGCCATGTATAATTCAAGAGGAGACCCGAGGACACCTGTGTGTGTGTGTGTGTGTGTGTGTGTGTGTGACTACATTTTGTAAGCCAAAGGTTTGTTTGTGAACTTGTGAATGAATGTTAATAGCGATGTGCTCTGAAGTCGTCTCAGCTCAGGGGGCAGAGTTTAGATCCCAGCTCCGTTAAAGCAACACGGACCTGCCGGTCAAACCTCGCTGTTCCGCTGCCGAATAACGCCGTCGCGTTTTTTCTTTCCGAGCCGAAGCCCTCGGAATATTTCAACTCGCCCTCCAGCGCGCGGAAGCCGAATTCTAATCTCTTCGGCCGACGATTCCAGGAACCGTCTGTCGTCTGATCCGGAGACACCGCAAGCGCGAGGGAATGAGAAGACACGATGACACGTTCCATGCTGCGAGAACATGATCCGCGACGCCGGCGGGGCACGGCCTCCCGCCTCCCGCCTCCCGCCTCCCGCCACCGCCACCGCCACCGCCACCGCCACCGCCTCCCGCCACCGCCACCGCCACGCCCCGGAGCCGGGCTGACCTACAACTACAACGGAGCTCCCGCTGAGCTGTCAGCCCGCGCAGGCCGAGGGCGGAGAGGAGACGGGAGGACGTGAACGGTACGGAGGAGATCCGAGCTAACAAGCAGAGACAGAGGCAGACCGGCGGGGGCCCTCACAGGGGCCCGGAGTCCTTGTTATTCACATATAAAGCAGCCAGATGCGTCTCCTCGGCGAGAGGATGCCGGAAAAACCCAGCGCCGCGCAGACTCTCGCTGCATTCGTACTAGAACCGGGCAGTGAGGGTCCGGGTTTACGCCGTCCCGCACCGACGGCGCTTCACGGTACCGCCGCCGCCTCCCGGGGATTTGAGGAGAAAGCCGTGATTTTTTTTTTTTTAACGACGTTTCACTGAATTTTGCCGCGGGGGCTCCTCTCGGCGAGCCGAGCGGACGGATACGTCGTCGCGCGGCGCCGCTCCAGCAAGGTGGCTTTTGTTTACACCTGGTCGGTTTGTTTCGATTGACGGCAAAAAACGGCGTGACGCCGCGCCGCAGGGAGGGAAATTCCGACGTGAGCGGAGGACCTACCTGTAAACGGATTCGATTTTCTAGCTCCGAGACTGACGGCCAAAAAACTACACTTGGACTGCCGCTTTCCGCCCGAATCCCCGACGCTCTTCTCCCGGACGCTTGTGATTCCAGCCGCATCACGGTTTCAGCCCACGGTGAACGGCTTGTTAGCTTTGATTTGCAACATTTAGACATCTGAACCTGTTACACCACCGGTGAGGAGAGTGTGTGTGAGTGTGTGTGAGTGTGTGTGAGTGTGTGTGAGTGTGTGTGTGTGTGTGTGTAATACCGAGCGTCGGGATAGCACCGTGGTGCAAATATGGCTGGTGCCCAACTCCTAACATTCACATAATGGGGCTGGCAACCAGCGTTAGCATAAACCTTGGACGGCCATTAGTGCCGTGTGATTAATATTAGCCTCGTAGTCGTTCTTTGTGTGCGTGCGTGCGTGCGTGTGTGTGTGTGTGTGTGTGTGTGTGTGTGTGTGTGTGTGTGTGTGGGTGCAGGAGGGAAACTGGCGCTGCTCCAGGGACGGATCAGAATACAAGGGATCTCTCGGCCCGCATTAAGTAGACGGTTAATGCAACTCCTCCCAGGATGCGTCCAGAACAAACAGGGTGAGAAAGGGCCGGACGTGGATGGGACGTCGGTGTCGACAAGCGCCGGCTGTAGGACGCGTCGAATAGTTGAAATATGAAAGTATGTCCATGTTTTAATTTATTCCCGCCCGTGAAGTGTCGGCCCTCTCCTGCCCCTGGAAAATGCAGCGTTTATTCCGCCGTTTTCCGCCAACTTTTGATAGTTTTTGTACCGTAAGCGATTTCAAGTCGTATACCTTCCCTGAATTTTTTATTAGCCACAGCAAAGTTTTCAGGTCTTGGTGAAAGTCACCGGAATCGTCAATCCGTCAGCGGTTGGAGAGATGAAGTACAGTTATTCTAATGTTTCCTGAAGTCAGGGGGTAAAACTTGATGCCCGACGGTATTAATACGCCCGTAATGGCGTACCCCTGGGGCGTCCTTCCTTCTTTATTTCTCCTATTGCCAACTCAGCAGGAGGAATAAAAGTGCGCGTCAAGGTAGAGTTTGGAAGTCGGGTGAAGGATTTAAAGTTTGCAGTGTATTTGTCAGGGACACGCTCCGACATCAAGCTGCCCGGCTTTAAATTGACTTTCTCTCTGGGGTCGACGGATTAAAGACTCGTGAAATGCCAGGTGAAAGAAAGCAATGAGTTTGTTTGGTGGTTCTTTTCTTTTTTTTTTTGTTTGTTTTTATGAATTTTATTCAGCATATCAGGGTTCACGGTTATTTTCCTGGATTTGCGTATTATTCGTATAAGTAGTCGGCACTCACGGTGGGGGGATTTTCTTATCGGGGCGGCAACTGTAAGCTTTGAAATTCTGAAATATTTATACGGACGCACACACACACACACACACACACACACAGCGCTTTGAAAGTGCCTCCTCAGCTGAGTGGATTTCCCTCCTGCTCGACTTTCTCCTCTGCAGCACATCGGTCTTGTTAATTGCCCGGCCGTCTTTGTCCTCCTCCTCACATCGCTTGACTCCTGACCGCCGATGTAAGACGCCTCCGGTCAGCCGCCGCCCGATCTGAATATTCAACCCCGGCCGCTCGACGTCCTCGGACCGGGACCGGCTTTCGGTCGAGGATCTGGGCAGATGGGCCGAGCGTTCAGCCCGGCGCCCTTCGAAACATGAACATTAAACGTACCCCAAATCACTCGTTCCTTCGTATCTGAATTCCACAGAGAATGAGGGGGAAAAAAACAATTCAGAAAGATGAAACGGATGTAGGTTCATATGAAACGTTGCATGTTGTTCACCGTAAAATGCTCACGATGAACTTCTGAATTCAAAACGCGAACGGGAAAATAA
Organism: Fistularia tabacaria; assembly: GCA_901007705.1. NCBI lineage: Eukaryota > Metazoa > Chordata > Actinopteri > Syngnathiformes > Fistulariidae > Fistularia > Fistularia tabacaria. The sequence goes on along the minus strand of CAAKHD010002767.1, from coordinate 11,032 downwards.
CACCGGAATTAACAGACGAAACATTCTGAAAATCCTTTCCCTGAATGTGATGCTTGAGGCTGTCTTTTAAGAAAATGTCAATATGAAACATCTCATCATTCTTGGAAAACATCTCATTTTAATTCTCATTTAATGTTTTCTGACTATTCTGGGCTGATTATCATAAAAATTCTGATTTATTTATTTTTTTCTAAGTTGGAAGTTTCTCATCTATTAAAAAAAAAGGACATTTTTCCCTGAATATGAGGCACTTGGCTCTCTTTTTAGAAATAATATTCTGGGCTGATATCATGAAAGTTCTGGCGTTTTGCCTTTTTCAATATGAAATATATCATAATTGTTGGAAAACAGCCGATTTTAACTCCTATGTTTTCGGAATATTCTGGGCTGATTAGCATGAAAATTCTGACAAGTCGTACTTTTTTATTTACATTTCTCAGAATTCTTGGAAAATATCAGATTTGAATTCCCATTTAACGGTGTCTGACAATCCTGGGCTGATTATCATGAACATTCATTTATTTTTCCTAGGTTTGAAGTTTCTCAAAATTCTTCTATTAAAAACAAAAAAAGGACATTTTCAAGAAAAAGTTTCCCTGAATATGAAGCACTTTGGGAAAAAAAAAAAAAAAAAAAGAGCTCGGGGTATTTCGAGTTCCTCACCATGCGGTTCTCATTTTCTTGTTTTCCACTGAAACAAACCAGAGACGAGTTTGGGTTGAGAATCCAGAAGCCGGGGAGATTACCTTTTCCGACGCGGTCCCTGAACTTGGGATTTCCGTGTTCGACTCGCGGGGTTTGTTGATAACGAGATGAAATAAAAATAAAAAATAAAAAAAAAAAAAAGCAATCAGTCTTCTGCAAAGCTGACTCATTCGTCTGAAGGCTGTGAAATGAACAGATGCTAGCAGAAGTATAACGCACTGGCTTCAGAGAAGTACGTTTGGAAGATCCCGCTGGGGACGTGACGCACAATCATCTTGTTACTGGAGAAAAGCAGCAACATTTTAATTCCCATTTAACGGTGTCTTGCTATTCTGGGCTGATGACCATGAAAACTCTGAGGTTTTATCTTTTTCAACTCGAAATATCTCATCATTCTTGGGGAAAAAAGCAGATTTTGATTCTCATTTAATTGTCTGACTATTCTGGGCTGATTACCGCGACAATTTTGTCGTTTTTTTTTCTTTCCATTTTTTAACTGGAATTAGCTCATAGTTCTGTGAAAACAGCAGATTTTTAATTCCCATTAAATGTTCTGTTACATTCTGGGCTGATTATGATAAAAATCCTCCCTTTTTTTTTTTTTTTCCTTTTTCATTTGAAACATCTCCTAGTTCTCTGAAAGCGGCAGATTTCAATTCACTTTTAATGTTTTCTGACTATTCTGGGCTGATCATCATGAAAATTCTGATTCTGATCATGAAAATTTCTCATAAGTTTTGAATTTAAAACAAAACCTTTTCCCTGAATATGAGGCACGTGCCTGACTTTTAAAAACTATTTCAAGTCTCTCATAATTCAGGTCTCATTTTCTTATTTTCCACTGAACCTTTTTCCTCCTCCTCACCTGAATATTGAAGGCGACACCACATTTCTTTTTTTTTTTTTTTTCCTCCCCTCCGCGGCGGCTCTTCAGATCCTTTCATTTATTTTTATTTCTATTTTTTTTCCACGCCCCCCCCCCACAGAGATGCTGATGTTCTGTTCCAGTATTTATTTTATAAATGAATCATGCTTGTCAGATTTCAAAGACTCAGACTTGCCCCAGTTGCGGTG
>CAAKHD010002763.1:323467-404167 GCA_901007705.1 Fistularia tabacaria | reverse complement strand
GAAATTTGACTCATTTTAGGATTTTAAAAAATTAGTAGAATAATAATTTCATAATTTCACTTAAACAAAAAAAAAAAAAAATCCAATTTCAATTTTTGTCTCACGCCATAGGTAAAAATAACAATGAACCTCAATCCCGGTTTTCTAATAGAAAATATATTTTATTAAACTTGCCGAACCACAAACTATGCCAAACCTTGTGGTAAGGATAAACTGGAAAAATAATCTGGGAGTTCTTAGTTCCAAAACTGCTTCGACTTTTTTGATTGCTTGAATAGCAATTGCGAGCTTTTTCAAACGCTTTATGTAATATTGAAGAGACATCAGGCCAGCTTCTATCCAGTGCTAAAACCCCCTAACTCCCAGTGAAGTTTTTTTAACCTTTTTGAAGTGTAGATTACTTTTAGACATGGTAAAAAAAAATTAAATCGGAGTATTCTGTGATAATTGTAGGGTTCATCAGAGTACCTGTCCCCTGCCAATACACCACAAGTTGGCCTTCCTTGTGGGTTAAAGCATCAAGAGTGCCCAACTTGCAGCTGGATGACCTACTTGTAGATTTACGCTTTACTTTGTAGTGTGAAAACTGCAGGATAGAAGAGGATTAGAAGTGTAATCCTCTTAGTTTCAGGATTTGAGTTGTAATGTTTAATCGTGCACAGGTCAAGATGTTCCAAAAGTGTTTGTTGGGTCAATTCATTCATAGCACAATGTCTCAGTAAAGTGAAGTAGCTTCAGGGAATAGAAGTACTCATGGTTTATCTCACATGTATTGATGATGATTTTGTTTCTCACTGGGGGAAAGAACTTAGAGGATCCTAGAATCTATCCATCTTCAACAGCTTATCTATGGTCGGGAGGCCCTCACTTCCCTCTCCCTAGCCACATTGTGCAGCTCTTCTGGGAGGACCCCAAGGCGTTCCCAGGCCAGCCTAGAGAGTCTCTGTGTGTTCGGGGTCTCCTCCCCAGGTGGACATTCCCAGAATACCTCCCTCTGGAGGCGTCCAGGAGGCACCCTGAGGAGATGCCCAAGCCACCTCTCCTCTCTATGAGGAGGAGCAGCGGCTGGCTGAACTTCTCACCCTATCTCTTAGGTAGAGTCCGGCCACCCCGCGGAGAGAACTCATTTTGGCCGCTTGTATTCGCAATCTCGTTCTTTTGGTCACTACCCACAGCTCGTGACTATAGGTAAGGGTAGGAATGTAAATCGAACGGGAATTGAGAGCTTCGCCTTCCAGCACAGCTCCTTCTTCACCATGACAGACCGGTATAGAGTCCGCATCACTGCAGATGTTGCACCGATCCTCCTGTCGATCTCCCACTCCATCCCTCCCTCACGTGTGAACAAGACCCCGAGATACTTTAACTCCTCCACTTGGAGCAGGAACTCTTCCCCAGCACGGGCACGCCACCCGTCTTCGGTTGAGCACCATGGTCTCGGATTTGGAGGTGCTGAGCCTCATTCTGGCCGATTCACATTTGGCTGCAAACCGCTCCAGTGAGAGCTAGAGATCATGGCCTGACAGAGCCAACAGGACCACATCATCTGCAAATAGTAGAGACCTGATGCCGTGGCCCCCAAACCAGATCCCCTCGATGCCTTTCCTGTGGTGCGGAAACGAGTCCAACTTACCACCGGCAATGCAGACCAAGCTTAGACTCTGAGCATACAGGGACCGAACAGCCCGTATAATGGGGGTCGGTACCCCTGTACTCCCAGAGTACCCAACACAGGACTGCCTGCGGGACACGGTCGAATGCCTCCTCCATGTCCACAAAAAAAAATGTAGACCGGTTGGGCAAACTCCCATGCCCCCTCGAGAACCCTGCTGAGGGTATAGCGCTGATCCACTGTTCCACGACCAGGACGAAAACCACACTGCTCCTTCTGAATCCGAGATTCAACGAGCCGGCAGACCCTCCTCTCCAGCACCGCTGAATAGACTTTGCCAGGGAGGCTGAGGAGTATGATCTCCCTGTAGTTGGAGCACATCCGATTCCCCTTTTTGAAGAGCGGAATCACCACCCCGGTCTGCCAGTCCAGCAGCACTGTCCCCGATGTTCATGCAATGCTGCAGAGGTGTGTCAGCCAGGACAGCCCTACAGCATACAGAGCCTTGAGGAACCCAGGGCGGACCTAGTCCACCCCTGGGGCCCTGTTACTGAAGGACTCCATGTCCCCCGCCTCCCTCAGGACATGGTTGTAGTTCTGCCGGAGGTGGGTGTTGAAGCTTCTTCTGACAGGGGACTCTGACAGACGTTCCCAGCAGACCCTCATATTACGTTTGGGTCTACCATGTCTGACCAGCATCCTCCCCCACCATCGGAGCCAACTCACCCGAGTGTCCAGGACATGCGGCCGTAAGTCCGACGATATGACCACAAGGTCGATCAAAGAACTGTAGCCTAAGGTGCGTTGGTGCCAAGTGCACATTTGGACGTATGCCTGAACATGGTGTTTGTTAGGGACAATCCGTAACGAGCACAGAAGTCCAATAGCAAAACACCACTTGGGTTCAGATCACTCCCAATCATGCCCTTCCAAGTCGCACTGTCGTTGCCCATGTGAGTGTTGAAGTCTCCCAGTAGAACGAGGGAATCCCCAGAAGGAGCGCTCTCTAGCAGCCCCTCCAATGAGCCCAAGAAGGGTGGGTATACTGAGCTGCTGATGGGTGCATAGCCACAAACAACAATTAGAACCCGTCCCCCCTACCCGAAGGCGGAGGGAGGCTACCCTCTTGTCCACCAGGTTGAACCCCAACATGCATGCGGTGAGTCGGGGGGGAGCCATCAATATGCCCACTCCTGCTCTGCGTCTCTCACCGGGGGCAACTCCAGAGTAGCAAAGAGTCCAGCCCCTCTCGAGAGGCCTGGTTCCAGACCCCACGCTGTGCGTCGAGGTGAGTCCAACTATCTAGTCGGAATCTCTCAGCCTCGTGCACCAGCTTGGATTCTTTCCTTGCCAGAGAGGTGGCATTCCATGTCCCTAGAGGCAGCTTCTTCAACCAAGGGTCGGACCGCCAAGGTCCCCCCCCACTGTCCAAACTGCACCCGACTCCCTTGGCCCTTCCTGTTGGTGGTGAGCCATGGGGAAGGGGGTCCCATGTTCTTTTGGACTATACCCGGTCGAGCCCCATGGGTGCAGGCCCGGCCACCAGGCGCTCACCATCGAGCCCTGGGCCTGGCTCCAGGGCAGGGCCCCGGTGACCCGCGTCCAGGCTGAGGAAAACCAGGTTCCAAGTTGTTCTTCATCACGGGAGTCTTTTGAGCTGCGCTTTGTCTGGCCCCTCACCTGGGACCTGTTTGCCTTGGGTGACCCTTCTAGGGGCATGGAGCCCTCAACAACATAGCTCCCAGGATCATCGGGACACTCAAACCCCTCCACCACGATAAGATGGCAGCTCAAGGAGGGAAATCTAGAATCTTTTATACAAGAAATTAGCTGTCCGTTTCAGTGTCTTTAGATTTTCTGTTTTTGTTTGTATAACTCAAGATGCAACATCATTTGACTAAATGTCTTTGCAAATTAATAAACTGAATCCTTTTCAGTGTTATATTGACTCAGACATGCAAAATATCAAATAATCCTTTTAGTATGCACACGCGCACAATTTGTATTCGATATAGGCTGGCATAGGTTTTTGTAATAAAGCTACCACACAATTGCAGAGTTTAAAAAGTGTGTGTGTGTGTGTGGTCTTGAAAGACCCCATGGGAGACACTTCGATTATAAAGTTAATGTGCAAAACCGGCAGCTTAATAATCAAGTATAAACATTTTTTTACAAATGGACAAAGTACAAAGGGCAACAGAAAAGATGTCAGGACATGGTCTACAAATGATAAAACATGTACATCAGCTCACAAAGGACTAACGTGGCTGTCCAGACAAGATTTGTACAGAAAATGTTAATGTTTTGCATACATTCCTTTTTGGCAGTTTATTTTTGTGTAGAAAACGTAGGCTTGTTTTGTTCTTTTCTCTCTAATGGGGGGGGGGCTGTCTGAGAAGGTGGATATGTCTCATGTAGAGACAGACATCTGCACAACTGGGCAGCTTTGAAAATTTATTGGCTTTCCATTCATCATACATTTGCAACTCTAAATGTGCATAGAGACATATCAATATACTGTATTTTTATCCTGCACCCACATAACTGGACACTGAACAGGCATCAACAATGAATTTGCGTGGATAAACATGATTTGGGGTTAGGGGAAGGGGCTTTGTAGAGGTAGCCTTGTGTCTGAACATTAACTGCAGAGGAAAATCTTCCAGCGTTCCCACGAAGCCTGACTGTGTTGCATTTTAGGCATTGCATGGGCTACGACGATGGGGCAAACTTCATCGATGCTATGTCCCTCGGACCACCATCTCAAGTTCCCCAGAATGTAGTTTCCTTGCAGTCATTGGATGTGTCCTCATGCACGCTAATAAGCCAATCCTCATGATATGCTATTGTTACTGAATTTGAGGTTTAAAATGTATAGTCTGCCTGATAGAATCCAGGAACCCGATTGTGAATATTTGACTTCCACTTAGCTCTCAAGATATGTAACAGGCTATGTATGTGTAATTTCTGTTGCAAAACTTTTGCATTTCTAAAGTGCATTTAATGTGGTTATTATTGCTATTATCTGGACATTCCCATCTGTTCATGCTTGGCATTGTGAATAAAGTGCCTTCATTATCTCTACTCCCCCCACTCTCAGAAATTTCAGGAAAGACTTATCCATTACTGATGTTTGGTGTGACGGTTCTGAAAAATAAAATCCCATTTTCAGCATAAGATGGTCGACCTAGGCTCTTGGAATTTTTAATGCAAGTCACACGACACCCCACAGATCACAAGTCATGAGTGAAGTATGTTGAAGATATGCAGCTAATCAGAATAAACCCTTTCAAATATCCTAGAATACAACAGATGCACAAGAATAGAGCATTTGCTGAGCACAGAAATGCCACCTGTCTACGGTTACACATGCGATATTCTATTTTACAGTGCCAAGTCTTTGCAATGGTTTATTCCCTTTGGAGAGCAGTCCAGTGGGGCCCCTGATGGGACTGCTGGGCCCCAAGTTGGCAGGGCTTGAGTCAAGGTTGTGTGGGACCACTTTGAGAGAGGCTGCCCTGGTCTGACACCTAGGTGACCTCATGGGAGACCTGAAAGTTGAGGTTGTCAAAAGCCAGCCGTCTCTCACACCTCAGCTTCCACTCCCCTTGTCTTTTGTCCTCTATCTCAGCTCCCTCTCTCTGAAGAAGAATGTCCCCTCCGTCCCATTTCTTAATTATGCAGCCATGAATAAGCTATAACATAGAACAGAAGCAAGATTCACTCCACGAACCTCCACATCAACATAAGTAGACATTTTCCAACAATGATGAGCAGATTTGATACAAATGGGTTACAAAGAAATCACTATTCATTATTCCTTTTCCGTAATCATGAGCTAAAAGGCTTCTCCAACATGAACTTTGGGAAGACCTATGGTTCAAGTTTTAACATAAATGAGTCTGCTGCATTTATTTTTTGTGTTAAATTTATTGCAATTGTCTTTCTATTAACAAAGGGAAAAGTAAAAACTTGAGGGTTTGGTGCTACAGCCTGGCTGCTTTTGCAGGTTTATAGAAAGTAAATTTTTATTAAGTTGTAAGTAAAATAATGTGCTTAGCTGTTTTGCTAAAATACTGAAAAACATTGAGTACAATTTCATGGTAAAATGTGACTACAGTTTAAAAAAACCCACAGAGACTTACCCCTTTAGTCACTAATTTTGCTCATCTAAGTCAATTCTATTCATACTGGTTTGTTAAGGAGTCAAAGAGATGCTTTGTATTTCATTTTAAGAATCACAATTTCAGGTCATTCGTTCTAAACTTTTTTGAGAATAAACTTGATACCATTTGAAGAAAAGTTTAGTCCATCAAATCACAGTTGGAGAGTGCTCAATCTGCGTGAACTTTCTTTTTGGATGAAGGTGACATTCTGAGAGGTGAAACCAAATTCTTCAGTGATAGTTGTATCTTCCTTGACCAGTACTAGTGCTGAAAATTGCACATCAAGTTTCCTCTTCTTCTTCTTCAGCTTATGTCTGGTCCAAAAACTTTGTCATAGAGAGTTACTTACTAAATAAAAAAATAGTTCCTGAATTCAAAAATGTACATTTAAATGCCAAATGTCATGAATATATCTATGGTTGGGAATTCATAGACTACTTCTGAGGAAGAAATTTCAACTTGTGTGGTAAATTGACTTGATATTCACTGATTCACTGATTGACTTGATATTTCAACTTGTGTGGTAAATTGTTCCTATGTGTTAACTGAAACATTTTATTTACTATGTAATGCTACCATGCTGTGTTCATTCCTGTCACATCTTGGTTTGCAAAAGGTACCTGATGATGCTGAAGGCTAATGTGTTGTTTTTACATGCTATAAATGAGGATTTTGTTATTTCTCTGTATGGACAGGTTTATAAAAAAAAAAAAACGACAATACAGAAACATTTCACGTACAGTGCCTTGAACGCAACCTTAATGCTAATGTTACTAACCTCCACACACTCAGAGTGGCTCCGTTCTTTGTTTATTGAAGGTTCTACAAAAACAGCCCCTTTGGCAGTAAACAAATGGTAACCTGATACTCAGACAAATCTGACTGTAGGTCCCTAACATTGGAAGCCCAGGGAATCCTAGGAGTAGACACAAGAGTAATTAAAGGAATCCTATTGTCAGCAAGACCAGACAACTTATGCCTGCTCGAAGGGGTTCTTTTGAAGGGAGCCAAACCAGTGAAGCGAATTAGTGAAACTCAAGACAGGTGGGGGCAGTTGAACAACAAGTCCTAATTAGCTGGATATCGGTACTTGGGCAGTGACTTGGGCAGTGGCTAGTGAGTGTATGTGGTTAGCCCACTGGAGCCTGATGAGGCCATATCATCCTCCCCCAACCCCCAAGAGGAACCATCCTGGAGGGTGATGAGCCAGGCCAGGCCGACTGGGCTGGAATTGGTGGAACTCTCGCAACAGGTTCGGATCCAGGAAATCTCACCTCCGGACCTACGACATATCCCTCCAAATCAATGAGGTATTCAAGGCGCTCCCTGCAATATCCATCACACGACTGACAGCATGAACCGGGTCACCTTCCTGCAGCGATGCTAGAGGGGGTAGAAACATGTAGTATATTTCGTAGGAAAGAGGCAGGTCTAACTTTGCCCACTTGAAAACCCTGATAATATGCTTCATGCTGGCTAATGTAGATAAGTGGTGTTAGTGTAGTAGCATGCTGGTTGTTTAGTATAGATGGCTTCTCAACAGCCTGAATTGGGCTCCTAGATGTATTTTCTTAGGGATCTTGGCACAAGGGACTGTAACACCTTGTCCTGTGTGGCAATGAATGCTATAGCTAGCTTAGGCTAGTGACTGTTGTCAATAGTGCGGCTTTCAACTAGGGAAAGACCTTGTAACAGCATGGAAAGACAGCTGACAGGCGGGAATAGACACCACCGGGGCTGCGGTGGGTTAGCACCTCAACACGGCAGTAAACAGGCCCAATAGGCCGCTCGTTACGCCCTATTAAGCTACAAAGTTTGAAGACAGAAATACACCCCTCGAGTCTGCGAGAGCGGGGGCGGAAGATGAATCAACGTTGATTGACTCGGCTTTTGACCCAGGAACGGATTTGACTACGAGTAGGGAAAACATGTCAGTGGGAGCCAGTAGTTCAGTTGTAGATGAGAAGAAGCAGCAGGTTTGTTTGTGTGGCTGGCAGAAAGTAACAACTTTAAAGGGCCTTAGAATCCATGAAGGGAGGAAGAGGTGCAATGGTAGAGGGAACACATGGACCCCGCATTGATAAATACTTCTTAAGAAGTATATCAAGTCAGTCGAGTGAAGTCCAGCGACAGGAAGTAACCCACAGTTCGCAGGACATCAGCACCCCTGACGTTGAGGCAGGTCCGAGCACCAAGGCAAGCAGAGAAGCCAGCCAGCCGAATAGGGAGAGGATTAGTGCTCAGAAACCCAGAATTAGGTGGCCAGGTGCAGCAGAAAGTAGGAATTGGGAATTTGGTTAGGACATTAGAAAGGCTTTAAGGGACCACCGAGAGCAAATTGGAGAAGATAGGAGACCTCATTTATGAGTATGGTAGAGAAAGGTTTGGTGATGCTGAGGAAAGGAAGAAGCCACAGGGTGGAGTAGCTAGATCAAGTCGTCAACAAGAAATCGATAGACTTATTCAAGAGAGAAGACAGCTTAAGAGGCAGTGGAGGAAAGCGACAGAGGTTGAGAAGGTTGGAATTGGTTGTCTGCAGGCAGATTTGAAGGGGCGATTGGTAGCGCTGAGAAGAGCAGAGAATGTTCGGAAAAATAGGAAAAGGAAAGAGCGAGCAAGAGTAGTCTTTTTTTTAGGGACCCATTTAGATTTGTTAAGTTGTTGCTTAGGAAGGAGAAAAGTGGTACTCTTAAGGTAGAGAAGCAGAAGCTTGAGGAGTATTTGCGGGGGGTGCATAAAAATAGGGAAAGATATAGTGAGATGGTACTTCCCTCTGATGTTCTACCTATTGGGGAGATAGATAGTTTGTGTGATGATAGTCCACCAAGATGGAAGGAGGTTCAGGAAGTAGTGAGGCGTGCAAAGGCCTCTTCAGCCCCGGGTCCTAATGGGGTGCCCTACCGGCTGTATAAGAGTGCACCAGATGTGTTGAGGTTTCTTTGGAAATTGATGAAGGTAGTTTGGAAGAAGCAGGTTATTCCCAAGGCTTGGCGCAGAGCAGGGGGAATCTTCATTCCAGAGGAAAGGGATTCGGTAGAGATACGTCAGTTTAGACCAGGGGTGCTCAATACATCGATCACGATCTACCAGTCGATCGCAAACGAAGTACTGGTAGATCGTATGACATCAAAAAAATAGATGGCAGCCTATCATCCAGCCCATCACTTGATTGATATACAGGGCAGCCAGTCAGATGACAACTGAATTTTTCCGACAGTTAGGTCACCGTGCATGCGCAAACAAAACTAACACGCTAATCAGCGAGCTACCTCCAATTTTAAGCCATCGCTTTTTTTGATCTATCCGGTAGATCATTTTGACTTGGTAACTTTATAAGTAGCTCGCATGCTGAAAAAGTGTGAGCACCCCTGGTTTAGACAAATTAGCTTGCTCAATGTTGAAGGGAAGATTTTCTTTAGTGTGGTAGCACAGAGGCTGTCTAGTTACTTAGGAAAGAATAGACAAATTGATACTTTGGTGCAAAAGGCTGGAACTCACGGCTTCTTTGGGTGGTTAGAGCACACCAGCATGATGTGGCACCAAATCAAGCCAGCTAGGCATGAGAAGAGGGATTTGCATGTAGTGTTTCTAGACCTGGCTAATGCTTTTGGGTCGGTGCCACATAGGCTGTTATGGGAGAATTTTGATTTTTTTTTTTTAGAGTGCTGGGCAGTATAAAGAGTTTAGTGAAAGTATATTTTGGAATTGGGAAAATGCTAGGGGCTACCTATGATGTGCTACCATCTCCCCAGAACTTAAAGCAATGGTTGGGCAAGGATGCTGCCTGCCCATTGTGTTCTGGGTTGGGCACACTTAGACATATATTATCAGGGTGTAAGGTAAGTCTTTCCCAGGGGTGATGCACTTGGCGTCACAACCAGGTGTTGCAATGTTTGGCACCAGCAGAGGAAGAAAAGTGGTTAGAAATAAATTCTGTAGATGGTAATCGGTAGGTTAGGCACATTAAATTTGTACGCGAGGTAGAAAAGGTTAGACCATTAAAGACCAGGCACCACGAAGGGCAGCTAAGTGTGGGCGGGGCCTGGGTCCTGATTACTGATTTGAATCAGCAGCTGGTTGTCCCAGCATATATAGCTAGCACCAGGCTCCGGCCAGATACTGTATGTTGCTGTGGTAGAAACGATACTGTATTTTATTGAGCTTACGGTCCCCTGGGAGGATCGAGTCGAAGAGGCTAGTGAGCACAAAAAAGCTAGGTATGCTGAGATGGCAGCAGAGGCAGAGAAGCAAGGTTGGAGGGCTCGGGTGCAGCCTGGAAGAGGTGGGCTGTCGTGGGTTTGTGGCAAAGTCTGTCGTTGGTCTACTGACTGTGTTGAGCATTCGTGGACACCTTGTCTCTTTGTAGCAATCAAAGGTGACTGGGCTGATTTGTTCAGTGATCTTGAAGGGACCAAGAGCGAGCGTTTCGTGCAGGGAAGGTTCAGGCAGATGTCACAGGTTGATAGCCACATTTGCTGTAGGTCAGTGGTTCACTTCCCTGACGAAACATCACATACACAAACTCAAAGAGAACTAAAAAGAGTAAATGGCTGGGTACTGTGAAAGAGGATGTACCCTATTGGTCTTTATCTGAGCTGGAGTTTCCTTGGGATCTCGAGATGGTGAGTCAGTGAGAAAAACCTTTACATCGTCAGGCACTTCAAGAAAGTTTGAAGGAACAAGTCCATTGAGCTTGCCCTGAAGACAATATGAGGACAGTGAGAAGTGTAAGACTTAACAATTACACTAACTTGAAGTACACTGGTTTAGAATTGTACCAAAACAAATGGTTCAGGATTTTATAACTAAGAATTGGAAATTTCAACTGCAACTAATCAACAATTTCTCTGCACAAAACAAAAATGACTTCTATTTAAAGACAATTTGTTTGGAAAAAGGGAAATGTTGGTGTCTGACAAATACTGACTTGATTACTGAATTCTTGGAAACTCCCAGCAGAACATTAGACTGATCCTTCTTAATTTCAGGGTAATTAACAACTCTACAGGGTATTTCAAATTCATTTAGGTGAAAAATAGTAAATTACATTGTCATAAACAACAGAAATGTTAAACTCTCATAGTAAAAGCCATCTCCATCAATTTTTGAAAAAAACTGACAGCACCAGCAGAGTCAGTTCAGCCTGTCAAGGAGCAAAAAGCTTTGAGATCAACTTATCAGACCTTCAGTATCACTTGTTCATCATCTTAGTTCCATTTTCAAACATCAAGGGTACTGGGAAAGGGTTACTTTGAAATGCGATGCTACCTTTTACAATGTATTATGATAAATCTAAAAGACGAGTGTCAAATCAGTCTTAGACAGGCTGTTGCAGCTGTAAATGCATCAGACCAATCCAGGAATAGAGGTGTTAGCTCAGACAGTGTATGAGGGGGATTTTTCATGAACACGAGACAGACGGCCAAGGCCCATTATCTGAACCCCACCTCCTCCTTTTAAACTCAAGAAGACAGGGAGGAAAACACACACAATCACACTCCTCTTGGTTGTCCTTTGTGTCCGATGACAATCCTATTTGGTTTGTGCTGTGGCTATGGACTCCAATTCCAGATACACACGCTCTGGCACAGTCAGAGCAGGTGAATCCACAGGCTGGGGTTGTAGATATGATGCTGGCTTCATGTCTCCTTATGCGTTTCTTCATCCGTCTATCAGTTCGGTCTTCCTCAATTCTGTGCACTCCTTGTTGGCAGAGCCTCCGCCAGGTGGAGTTCTGGGTGGCTGCATCCTCCAGCTGGGTTGGCTTCAGGCCGCACTTAATCAGGATTTTCAATTGGCCTTGGTCGCCTTATCTGGCCTCCAGTAGCACCGCGGGCCAGATGTAATTGGAAGAGAACTTTCTGGGGCAGGCGATCTATCCTGATGACATGGCCAACCCAGCGGAGTTGGTGCCAGTCGACTGTGGGGCCTCAATACTGGCGCAGTTGGTCTTTTGCGGTATTTCGGGGGGGGGGGGGGTCACTCCAGGATATACCCAGGATGCGTTGTAGGCATCTGCTGTGGAAGGCCTTGAGCATTCCTTTGAAATCTGGATACTGTACAGACACGACACACAGTTGTAGAGGAGTGTTGTTAGGACTACTGCCTGGTAAACAGACGTTTTAGTGTTGAGGTGTTTGTTCTGAGAGACCCGATATCGGAGTCGACCAAAGCAAGATGATGCTTGATTGTCCGGTTTTGTATCTCCCTTTCCATGCTGCAGTCATTGGAGAGGAAGCTGCCGAAGTATTTAAAAGATTCTGCAATTGCAAGGAGCTGGTCTGAGATGGTGAAGGTTGACGGGTGAGGTGGGGGAGTAGCTTCCCACTGGCACAGTACCTCTGTCTTTGCTAGATTTACAAAGAGACCCAGTCTGCCATAGACAGTTGCAGCAGCTTTGAATACAGCTTGAAATGCTTCTGGTGAGTGGGCCATAACTACTGTCGTCTGCACACTGCAGCTTGATATGTTACATTTGTGACAGCCTGAAGCTTTCTGCTGTTAAGGTTTCCATCAAGCCTGAAGACCACTGTAATTCCACTATCATCTTTGTTTTTTTTCCCACATAGCAGCAGTGTCACAGATAGCAGGAAGATATTATGAAAAGTACTGGAGCAAGGACACATCCCTGATGAACACCAGTACAGACCCTGAAAGGTTCAGATTCCTGGCTCCAGTAGTGACATGTGCCATCATCCCAGTGTGGAACTGTTGAAGGGTAACAAATCTTGTGCAGCCAAATTTCAGGAGGATACTCCATAAGAGCTCCCTGTTGACCGTGTCAAAGGCCGTTGACAGGTCAATGAACGCCATGAAGAGGTCCTGGTTTTCTTCTCTGGACTTCTCCTGAAATTGCCTTGCTTTAAAGACATGTCCACAGTGCTTCTGTTCTGAATCCACACTGATTCAGGCAGCAGTTGCAATTTTATGCACCAGTCTGTGCAACATGACTTTGGCCAGGACTTTGCTAGCAACTGCAAGTAGTGAAATGCCACAGCTGTTGCCACAGATGGACTTATATCCTTTGCAGACGGTGATGATGATTGCGTCCCTCCACTGTTGAAGGACTTTCTTGCTACCAGATGTCTGCAATAAAGAGGTAGAGGGTGCGAGCGCAGAGGGAGCCTCATGTTTGTAGATCTCCACAGGGATGTTATCAGGGCCAGGGGCCTTGTTCTTCAGTGATCTTACTGCACATCTAACCTCCTCAAAGGTTGTTGGGAGATCGAGGTCTTTAATAGTGGGGTGGTCAGGTAAGTCATCCAACACTGAGGGTCTGTTAGGGAGGGCTGATTCAGGAGGGCGTCAAAGTGTTATGCCGATCTCTTGATTATGAGCTTCTGGTCTTTGATAAGGTTGTACCATCAGAGGCCTTTAAGGGAGAGACTGGGCCTTAGATGTTTTTCACTCATCATAAAAATTGTGCATATCGTTGTTATTGGCATATGATTGTATCATTAGCCTTTGATGTCCACCTTCATTCTGCAGGGCACACAGTCTTGACTGCAGCTCTCTCCTACATGTCAGCCACTTCTGCCGGAGTGCAGATGATATGGGGTTGTTGAGTACAGCACTGTGTGCTGTATGCTTTTGCCCAAGCATGGTGGTGATTTCACCCATTATCATTAATAGGTGGAATGGACTGGGCTGCTGCCTCATAAAGCCTGAAGCTGACATAAGACCATTTAGCATCAATGGAGCCATCTGTGTACATTAAAGACTCAATGTCCCTCAGATTTTCAGTCAGGGAACGGCAAAGATTGTCCCGATCTGTAGGCTTTTCAAGACGGGCACAGTCAAGCCTCTTCTTCCCTGACCTCTGGGGACGGCTGGCAGGGCATATTTTCACAAAGAGCTTGGTTATAATTAGTCGATGCTCTGTCCAGCACTCCGTGCCTCTCATTGCAAGGGTAAGCGAGACATCTTTTATATCAACTTCTCACAATGATATAGTCCAAGTCCAACAATGTTTCGAGTGTGGGTGCATACAGGATGTTTTGTTTATTTTTGAGCTGGAAGAGGGTGTTTGTGATGGTCAAGCCATACTCAGCGCAGAGGCTTAACAGCCGCAGGCCATTGGCACTGACCTCACCGATGCGCGACTCCCTTCAACACCTTGCTAACTTCCCCACTCTGGCATTGAAATCACCCAACAAGAAGACCTTGTCGTCCTTGGGTATGCAGTGGAGAGCCTCATCTAATGCTTGGTAGAAGTGGTCCTTCGCGTCATTCTTCAATGGAAGAGTCGGAGCATAAGCACTCAGAAGGGTTGCATATAGTTTGTTGGCCGTACCCATTGCTGTTTCTGGGAGTCTTGGTTAAGTGTTTTGTTTTGTTTTTTTATTGCCAGTCTCACACCATGCTGATGCTGTCCTCCTGTTGGGTTTCCCTTCCAGAAGAGGGCATAACCCTGCCCTACTTCCTTCAGGAAGCCTTCATCTCGGAACCTGGTCCCACTAAGAGCAGTGATGTCAACATTGTAGCGTTCTGCTTCAATGAATGTGGTTCCCCTCTGAGGCATGTCACTGACTCATCAGTGTCCTGGAGGGTTTGTATGTTCCATTATTATATATATATCATATATCCAGTTTGGGCAATTTTTAGGCCCTTTTGTAGACCCCTCCCCATTTGGGGTAAGCAGTGTGGCTCTTAAATAGGGCTGCTTAGACGCACAGGGTCTGCTGGGAGCAGCTGACAGTCAACCCCAGCTGCTAACGACCATAAATAGCCCTGTGCCGCTGGTGTGCAGGATTCTGACTTGGAGCTTCATGCGCATTCAGACCTGCTACTATCACCAGACACCCCACTGCCACCGACTTCAATAATTTCTGGTTGCTCTTCTCACTGAGGCAGGTGGATACCTACGCAAGGAGATTCGAGTGCCGCTGGTGGTGTGCATGTCCCAGCAGCACTTCCTCACTGCAGAAGGCCGTGATCCAGTGGCCAGGAGGGCCCAAAACAACCGGTACTCTCTAGCAGTTGCAGGGGGCTGCCGGAGCTCCAGTTTTCAGGAGTACCACCTATCGTGTGCCACCAAAACACAATGCTTTTCTGTCAGGGTGTGCTCCCTTAGCCTTTTGTCATCCCAGACTCACCCACAAGGACGTGGGGCAGAGGTTGATAGGTGTCAGGTCTAAAGCACCTCAGACATCATTGCATACCTGCACAGAGAGAAGACAAGGGACAACAGTACTCTTTTACTTGCAAGGAGAACGGAAGGAGACGTGCCCAGTAACACTCTCCCACCGCTCTGGCGCACATCTCTCCGTACCTTTCTTTTATTTCCTTAGGGTGGTCCCTAGTTACAGGGCGTTTTGCAGCTCTAAGGGGTAGGGAATTTTGCAACAACGTTTTGAGATTTATAACACTATAACGAGACAGTGTTGTGCTGCCATGGTTATCTCCAGGAACTGACGGACACCATCCTCCCTCCAGCTGCCAGTGCGCCTTGTCAGTCTGGCTGGCCTCCAGCTTTTCTCACTCTTCTGATAATGATGTTCGGTCTTGGTGCTGTACATTCCCTTTCTTCTAAAGTAAACCTCCATCCATCAACCATTGTATGCAGCGTAAGTAGATAAGAGCAGGAACGTTATGAGACAGCTGCCTGCTTTTTAATACTTCAGGGAGAAAGACAGGACTTGGAGAGAGCGAGGAGTAACATTGTGATAACATAATCATATATTTCTCCAACAATAGGTGCCAGGGTGTATCCATTAGGGTGGGTCTACGCAATGTATCTATGGGGCTCACTGCTACTCCCACATCCCCTGCCAAGTTAGCCTGGGACCGCAAGGCCCCAGTTACCGTGTGAACCTCAAGGAGGCCTGGCAGGGGTCTTGTTGATGGAGAGGCTTTGTACTGGCAGGAGAAGACTGATGCACGAGTTGCTTCTTCATTCACCACAAGGGCTCGCCAGTGGCAGTTCTGAAAGCAAGAGGTAGCAAGCAGACAGGAAGAAGGCATGCACCTTCCCTCTAACTACTGCACTAGACCCGTCACAACATCCTGTGTTCAGAGACACACACAGGGCAGACCTCACTACATCCTCCTTGCCCTCACTCACCTCCTCATTCAGTCTGTTGCCCTCATTCTGCTCAGTGGAAGTGCCAATAAAAAGGTGAGAGTAAGTGAAATGGGGGGTTGCAGCCAACAGAACCCATCTTTTTTTTTTTAGCCCCACAGTAAGCAGTTAGTCCTCAGACCACCCAATTTGCACTCATTGCTCTTAACCAAACTTAGAAGACAATGACTTGCTGTTTCATCCTCCTGTTCATCATGAAGTCGGCAGCAAAGAGATCACATACCCTCAACTAGATACCTTGGCAAAAGATATGGCAGATTATGGTATCAGTCATCGTCTTCTATCCAACATCATTGAATACACATCACTCAGACTGCATGTTGATCTGGAAGCTGTTAGTCTGGAGTGTTCCAAATACCAAAACAAACACAGCCTCTAATTTAAAAAAGTCAAGTTGTGGGGGACCGTTCATCGTTCACGCCAAAGTACATATACCTGATGTTATGATTAGTCAAATGCTAAGTTTGACTTTTTTCCTTCTGGACCCAGTTTTTCACTGCCCCCCACCCCCATCCCCTTGGAGCTCGATGACTGGGGGACTTCAACGCTCATGTTGGCAACGGCAGTGCGACTTGGAAGGGCATGATTCACAGTCAAGATGACACTATCTAGCACAACACTAATCTGATTAATGCCTTGGACATGGCAAGCAAATGAAATATGATTTTTTAAGACATAACAGGACTGCCAAAAGCCCAATAATGCATCTTTCCCTCTTGTGAAATTAAAGCAAACATGTAAAATTAAAAGCTGGTGACTAGGTACAAGAAGTTGGTGGTTTGGTGTTGGGTGGTGGTTAGAAGGAAAGTAGGAAGTAGTGAGGAATAGCTGGGAGAGAGAGTTTTGAATATGAAGGGTGAATCAGAGGTGTGGGTGGGTTGGTTTCTTGGGGTTGAAGCCAGAGGACAGAAGTACATACAGGAAAAGGATTTTCATTCTCCAGCGATGGGAAAAGGGGTCTCACCTGGTCCGTCCTTTTCACTTTATTTAACTAATCTGACCTCAAGAAGGCAACAAACTATCCAGGACAGAACAAAGTCTGCTATAGTATTACTGGATTTGTTCAACAATGTTTCTTAGCCTTATCAGGTATAGTCATCTTGAAGAGAAGCTGCACCACATACCATATCGATCCTCAGAGGATATATTCCTCCATAGCCTTCGCCCAGCTACACTGCAAGAAAACATCCTCCTTGATGGGTTAGAGGTTCCCTTCACTTCCCTCACTATTACTGTCCAAAGTGATCTCTGTAGAAGACACCAGTCACAATGTTATGGCCAGAAACAGGGGTGGTAACTTCCCTTGAAAACTGCGTTTGAACTGATGAATCCAGCTCATGAGGATAGGCATCTAAAGGTTGGGCCTCTAAAGGGTATGCAGACATCCTACAAAAAGTGGAGCTATTGAGCTGTTTAAGGTCTATAGAAGAGATGTTAAGCTTGGCTTACGTGGGTAAGGCATAGGTGGGGGTGATGCATCTGTGGTGACCTCACTAACAAAGGGATGTTTTTTTCTGTGCATGTCACCTCCATTATAAGAAAAGTAAGCAAATGATGATATAAAAGACAAACATAAAAGAAAGAGCAGACCGCGGAGTTCTGATGAGAAAATCTAATCAAGTAATTAACAGAGCAAAGCCAGCTCCGATGGTACACCTGTCCAAATGTTTGAACAGAATGTCAAATGAAAGGAAGGAGAATAATCAACAAAAAATAGACAACATTGAGAGAATAGAATATCCCCAGCTTGCTGATGAAAAGTACAGCAGAAAGTCTGAATGAAACATCAGCAACTGGTACCGATTGAGCCTGCATTAAGATATGGCCTTGGCCGCACTGTGGGGAGTGTGAAAGACCCTGTCATGCTCCAGGCTCCTGACCAGGACCAAAGTGATCTCTTTTCCTGAAGTCACCCCGTATCGGGGGCCTGCTTTTCAACAGGGCCTTCACAGTGGGTGATCTGCACAGGCCCCCGCATTAAGCTCCCATATGTACCATGTAGCCTCTTGAACTCTCTGACACATAGAAAGCCTCCACCCTCTTCAAAACTCAGATGCTGACCCATACTGTCCAGCTCCTCCTCAGTTACCTAAGGGATGCCGCGGAGACGCTTGCTTCGGAGCGACTTCTGTTTCACCACCTCTGAAGTTCCTAGCAGTCTCTTTCCTGAGCAATGTCCTGATGTTTGTAATATGCCTCCAGTCATGACCAGGATGCAAAGTTCCACATTTAACAGTTTAGAAAGTCAGTTCAATTCAAAATGTTCAGTTTATTTATATGTTTCTGAGGGGGGTTTGAAAAGACAGTAAACATCACAATCTGTGAATAGAATAAATGGTAATGCAATGTAGCAAGACATGCAGTCCTATTCCTTGAGGATACTTCGGAGAGGACTGAATGAGGATGCCTCGGAGAGGAATCTGTGCAGACGAAACAAACAAAAATGACAAAATGGGAGTGCACAAATGATTGAGAATAAAAACAAATTTACTTATTGAAAATGAAGCTATCAGTAGAAAGAGATATAGACCACTGTTGGAGGAGTACCTAATGAGGGTAAATTAATTACCAATGTCAAAATCGAGAAACGAATCTTTTAAAATCCATAAAATTAAAATGTAAGTAACATTAATAATAAGACGCAAATTAAAGAACTTCTCTAGGATCAACCACTTTTTTTTTTAAATGGCAACCTATACATTGAAAACAATGGTAAATCAACCAAATTTCAGAATTTTTGGATTGACTTTCCCATGAGCTCAGTTTTCAATTGATTAAGCAGTGCTGGGAGGGTTAGGGGCAAAGGAGGGCCATTTGAGGGAGCTCAGTAAACAAAGCCATAATCGGCCTGGTTATTGAACTTGGAAGAAAGAAAAAAAACCTGTTCAGATAACATGCCCCTGCCTTTCTCCATCTACCCTGCATGTCTCCACCATCAACCCACCACCTCTTGTCAACTGCAAGACTGCAGGTATACGGTGTAATATTCAGATAATGCCGATAGACTGGATTGATGTTAATGTTTGCACGGACTGATTACGTCATGACGTTAGTGTAAGCTTATATTGGACATGATGCCAACAGTTCTGGAAGTTCCCTCAGCAAAAAAGCAGCATATCGTGAAGCTCTGTGTCATCATATATCAGTATATCATATAAGTACAACCCATAAATATCACATTGGCGACAAGAATCAAAGTAAAGACCTACGACACCAACGATTGCCCCGGAGGACAGAATATTACATACAGAAAAAGTTCAGAGCAAAAGACTTTGAGCTAACTAATCCCTGCAGTAAGTGTGCTAGTTAGTTAGCAACTTAACAGTTGTAACGGTCAACATGATGATATCGCACGGCCCTGCCGTACCACCGATTGATGCAGTGGAACAAGTGGCTTCAGATGTATGAGACTACACCACGGCAATGAACATAACCGCGGATGCAAGATTGAAAACCCTTATGCGTGATCTGCCCGGTAAGACAGTGCACCGCATTTACGACACGATGGCGGGAAACAGGGACAAGCATGTAGACGTGAAGGCGAAGCTCAACGACTACTTTGCTCCAAAAAAGAAAATCCAGCATGAGGTCTACATCTTCAGAAAAGCTTCAGAACTGCCTGGTGAGACTTTGGATGTTTATACAACCAGACTTCGCATGCTCGCAAAACACTGCGAGTTTAGTGTTGTGGGCAATGAAATAAAGTCACAGATCATTCAAAGCTGCATGTCATCCAGGGTGCGCGAATACGGCTTAGGAGAGAGTGGCAAGACATTAAAAGAACTCCTTGAATACGGCAGGA
The DNA here is from genome assembly GCA_901007705.1 of Fistularia tabacaria. Classification (NCBI taxonomy): domain Eukaryota; kingdom Metazoa; phylum Chordata; class Actinopteri; order Syngnathiformes; family Fistulariidae; genus Fistularia; species Fistularia tabacaria. The sequence goes on along the minus strand of CAAKHD010002763.1, from coordinate 384,506 downwards.
CTCTTGAACTATCTGAATTACAGTCGAAAGGAATTGAAGAGGGTTACAATCTTACTGCTGCAGTGAATCAAGTTCACAAACAAACACAGAAGAAAGTACCGGTATACCAGAAACGTCCAGGTGTCAGCAACACCCAGTGCAGAAACTGCACTGCAGCGTCCCATTCCGCGTGCATGAAAAAGTTGAAGCTGAGCTACAGAACCTCAAAGCTCAGGACATCATTGAGAAAGTGACAGGCCCAACACCGTGGGTGCCACCCACCGTAACACCACCAAAGTCCAAAGACCCCGACAAGGTACGCATATGTGTCGACATGCGGCAGGCAAACACAGCCATCCAAAGAGAGCGTCATCTGACTCCTATCATAGACAATGTCATTCATGAACTGAATGTTTTCAAAACTGGATCTGACGGCATGGTACCACAAGCTGGAATTGCATCCCGACAGATGATACATCACCACATTTACAATGGCCTGAATAGTACAAGTGGCTCAATATCAGAATCTCCTCAGCTGCAGAAATGTTTCAAAACGCCATTCATCAGAAGCTCCACGGCATTACTGGAGTAAAAAACCTCAGGATCATCTACAGGGCGACGCAGGCTGACCACGACAAGAACCTGACTGCTGTGTTCCAGCGACTGAAGTGAAGACAGACAACGGCTCCTCCTTCAACGATGAACAGTTTAGCAAATTTGCAGCATACATGGGGTTCCATATTCAAAAGATCACACCAACTGCCTCCAGCAAATGCTACTGCAGAGAGGTTCATGAGAACAATCAGAAAATGCCTCTGTGCTACACACATGGGGAACATCCCCTGGAAACAGCATCTCTACACTTTCCTGCATGAGCACCGTGCTACACCACACAGCACAACAACATCATCACCTGCTGAGTTGCTGCTCAAACGCAGGACACATACAAAGATGACTTCACTGAGCATGCCCATCAGACAGGCGGGGATCTTCGCAGGAGAGACTGCAAGGCAAAAGCCAAAATGAAGGTGTACTCAGACACTCGCCGTCAAACTGCAATTTACCCTCTCCAACCTGGTGACATGGGGTTGTGCTCTCAGCCCAGGCACAATTAACTTACCCCAGCCTACAACCCCAAGCCGTATAGAGTGACCACCATCAAAGGCTCTATGATCACATCTGAGCAGGGCACAGCTGAGTGGACACTGCGTGACAAGAAACTCCTCATTCTTCAAGAACACATCTGAAGCAGAAGAAGAGGATGAAGTCACTACTGACACAGTCCAGCTGTTGGCAAGGTACCCAGCCAGGCGCCAACAGCCTCCAAACTGCCTCAGTGACTTTGATGCAGCCTGAGGTAAATAGGCAACTAAAATTTAAAAAAAGAAGAATGAAACTGAGAAATTGACAAATTTGTTAGAGTTTGATAAGAGATGAAAAATAAAAAGAGTTATCTTTATAAGATTGTTTACGTTATGCTCTATACTTGAAATTACCATAAGGAAAAAATTCAAATCTAATGCTTAGTTCATTTTGTTTATTATCGTATTTGAAAGTATTTAGAAAGTTGATTCTGTGTAGTGGATAGTGGGCACCTGTGCCTGTGGGGCACCTGCACCTTTATGCCACAGCAGCAGTCTGCTGTCGCGTTTGTTTTTCGTCATGTATGACTGATTAGCGCCAATTGCTAGCTCCTGAGTTTGTTCAGTGGCATGGCACCGACTACTCCAAGGGAGGTGGCAGATTTGGTCATTCATTACAATCTCCGGCGGTCTGTCCGGTTTTCCCTTGAGAGTCCGAGTCCATAGGGATCTGTACTACGGGGAAAAGTGGCAGTTTGCGTGGAGTCTCGTCTGAGTCACGGGCTATGTGGCCTTTACTGTCTGTGAGCTTGACCGACGTCAGGGTTCCCAGTAGGACTTCTGCCATGGTTTTCTTTATTGGCTCGTCGTGTGTTCTGGTATGTAGCCGCCGTTCCCGACTGCAGGTTGTACATTGACTGTGCAGGTGTATCTGTTATTATAGTTATCAAATTATTATAACCTACTCTCCCTACTGCTGGCGGAGATTCTGTGCATCGCAGTTTGTAGTATGTCGCCATCCTTCCTACCGTTGTCCCCGATTACTCAGCGACGTTTTTTTTTCACGTGTTACCTGTTTCCTCTGTTTGTCCAGGTAGTCTGCTGACCCCCAATACGAGGGGCTGTCTGCTGCTGGCGAGTTGCTGTTTTGTTCACCACTATTTTTTTGTAAAGACAACATGTGCATGAGCTGGGGAAGCTAGCAGGGAGGCCCAACACCTGGTGCCGTGGTTTCTGCGTGCCTGCCTCACCTCCATAATAGTTGTACATCACCTGGGTGTGCTGTGCGTTCTGTCTGTGAGTACAGTTCACATGTGGTTTTCTCTCTTGACCCTCCTCCTAGTCGCTTCCCCGTGGAAGGCCCCTCTCCTACTAACTGTGATGGTCTATCCACAAGTCCCCAGCCTGTGTTTTAAGCGATTGCCATTTAAAGATATTAAATCAATCAATAAAGTTAATTGTTCCTCTAAATGCTGCCTCTGTTCATCCTTGCTTAAACCTGTGTACCTTGTGCATTAGTGGGTTAATCTCCTTACCTGAGGGAGTATATCACCCTTTCGTTGTGTTGTCCATTTTAAAATTCCCATTGATGTCATGGCCATTCTACATTTGCTCTATATTTGAAGTAGCTATAAGGCTGTTTCTATGCTCTATTTTTGAATTCTGCACTTACCTGTTTCATACTGAAACAATCGGATTGTTACCTCATATTGTTTGATTGTTGTTCACAGACCAAGTGAATGGTTACTTGCCAGTTTATTGCACCAAAAAATCTAATCCTTTACCTACCTTCATGTTCAGTGTTTGAGTACTGAAGCAACCAAAAGTAGTGGAAAAACTTTGAATTAAACAAACCAAAAAAATTGATGTAATATTCAGATAACACCAGTAGACTAAACTGATAACTTTTTGCACATACTGCTTACGTCATGACATTGGTGTAAGCGTATACTGGACCTGATGTCTAAGGCAACAGTTCTGGAAGTTCCCTCAGCAATATAGCAGCATATTGTGACGCTCAATGTCATCATTCCGATTACATCATATAAGTACAACCCATAAATATCACATATAGTAGGTACCTTTAGAGTGTTGTGGAGTTGACACTGTACCTGCAACCCTTCTCCAGATGCATCTCGGAGTAAAGGTCTTCCTTATCCTCTTCCATGATGATGGACAGATCAGAGCTCCCAGCTGCTCACAGTGTGATACTTCTCACTGTGGGTGTAGTGGGGATGATGGTGCTGGGAGAAACCTGGGATAGTTAACAGCGTTGAGTATGACCTCGACCTTCTCACTTGAGAATTTTATTTGTGTTGTTTAATGAGGTAAAGGCACTGACAGTTTTAGGAGGTGGTGCAAGAAAATAAGTTCTGATTTAAGATGTGTAATACAACATACTAAATTTTTGACACATAAGTTGAATTTTTAAAGGCCTTAATCAAGGGCACCTTAGTAAAATATTGTTGTTCATTTTCCTCCTGCCTTTACCCACGACTCAGAGATGAGAAAACTAAAATCTGTGATAACGCGATGTACAAATAAAGTACAATGTTGCATTCAAAAGATTTGTCTGAATTTAGGAATATGAGCTTGGTTCGTCAGCATGTTTTCAGAATTCTGAGGAACCCTTTTTAATTTTGTCCAGGAGATGACAGCAGAGCTCCACTGAGCAAGAACTACTGCCAAGGATGGTATGGTTCTGTTTTTATAATAAGAAAAATAAAGAATGATCAGTTTGGACATTGCTACCTGTTGTTCCTTTGAATATACAGAATAGCCAACAACACTGGCTCCATTTGAGGCTCCTGCAGAAGTCAGAAGCACTGGCTTCCATCTGACCTACAGAATCCCAGGTGCCTGACAACACTGGACCTGCAGGGAGGGGGGGGCCCTAGGGAACACACACACACACACAGATTGTACTGGTCATGCTCCTTCAACAATCTTCTCATTGTGCTATGCAACAGGGAAATTGTCATGCTGCTGCCACTTAAAGACATGCATTAAGAGACAGGATCACAAAAGTCAAGTGCCCACATTAAAAGTTCAACATTTGTAGTGACCATTAAGTGGGCCTTTCTTAATCTGAATTCAGAAGAACCAGTGAGGGAAAAATCCATAGTTCTATTGATTTTTTGTCCAACATACAGCTGTGCAAGCACATTAGAAAAGCTTGTCCTAAAGGTTAGCATTGTTTCCATGAGGCAGTAATCAAAATGTACGCGTTTAGTTTTACTCTGAAAAGATTTGAGGTAGTAGTTGTTGGATTACAAAGTGGCAATTTGCAGAGAATATTCTTGTAAGTGCATGCCAAAAAGATGTTTACAGCCATATTATTTTCTCTGCAAGGTATTTATTTAATTGTGATAGCGGACTGCAGAAACCTGGAAATATTCCCACATGAGACGTCTATTTTAGAGATTTGGAATATTTGCCTTAAATTGGTCAAAATAATTTCTTTTTCTGAATAGAGATTGGTAAAAGTGAAGTGAGGAAGGCACTGAAGAGGATGAAGAATGAAAAGGCAGTTGGTCCAGATGATATACCTGTGGAGGTATGGAAGTGTCTAGGAGAGTCGGCTGTAGAATTTCTGACTGGATTATCCAACAGGATTTTAGAGAGTGAGAAGATGCTTGAGGAATGGAGAAGAAGTGTGATGGTGCCCATCTTTAAGAACAAGGGGGATGTGCAGAATTGCGGTAACTATAGAAGGATAAAATTGATGAGCCATACAATGAAGTTATGGGAAAGAGTAGTGGAAACTAGACTGAGAGCAGAAGTCAGAATTTGTGAGCAGCAGTATGGCTTCATGCCTAGAAAGAGTACTACAGATGAAATATTCGCTTTCAGACTGCTAATAGAGAAGTACAGAGAAGGTCAGAGCAAACTGCATTGCACTTTTGTGAACCTAGAAAAAGCATATGACAGGGTGCCAAGAGAGGAACTCTGGTATTGTATGAGGAAGTCTGGAGTGGCAGAGAAGTATGCTAGACTGTTGAAGGACATGAAAGCTAGCTGTGAGACAGTGGTGAGGTGTGCTGTAGGTTTAACAGAGAAGTTCAAGGTAGAGGTGGGACTTCATCAGGGATCAGCTCTGAGCCCCTTCTTATTTGCAGTGGTGATGGACAGGCTGACAGATGAGGTTAGACAGGAATCTCCATGGACCATGATGTTTGCAAATGACATTATGATCTGTAGTGAGAGCAGGGAACAGGTTGAGGACTGTTTTGAGAGGTGGATGAATGCTCTGGAGAGGAGAGGAATGAAGGTTAGTCACAGCAAGACAGAATATATATGTATGAATGAGAGGAACCCAGGTGGAACAGTGAGGCTGCAGGGAGTAGAGATCAAGAAGTTGGAGGATTTCAGGTATTTAGGGTCAACAGTCCAGAGCAACGGAAAGTGTGGAAAAGAGGTTAAGAAATGGGTTCAAGCAGGTTGGAAATGGTGGAGAAAAGTGTCTGGGGTACTATGCAATTGAAGAATATCAGCCAGAATGAAAGGAAAGGTGTATAAGACAGTGGTGAGACCAGCAATGCTGTGTGGTTTGGAGACAGTGGCATTGAAGAAAAGACAGGAGGCAGAGCTGGAGGTAGCAGAGATGAAGATGTTGAGGTTCTCTTTGGGACTGACGAAGATGGATAGGATCAGAAATGAGTCCATCAGAGGGACAGCACATGTTAGTTGTTTTCGAGAGAAAGTCAGAGAAGCCAGACCGAGATGGTTCAGTCATGTACAGAGGAGGGATAGTGAATATGTCGGTAGACAGATGCAGGAGATTGGAGATGCCAGGCAGGAGAAAGGTTGAAAGACTTTGAAAAATATTCTAAATTTTAGAGAATTTGTTAAAGTCTTTCCATTTTATCAGCTGCTATGTATTATGACAAAGTAAGAAGATGAATGTATTTTCAACAACTCAAATTACTCTTTTACAGGAAGACTGCTAAAAGTATTTAAGTGTATACCTTTGTTTTTTGAATGTGGGTCTTTGGTAGAAAAGGCAAAGTTCAAAAGGATCTGGCAACAAATATATCAGCATTATTAATTGTTGCCAGGTTCTTACCAGTTGAATTCCAGAAGAACAGTTGTTTGGGCAGTCTATTAGTTTTGGCTTCATGCAGCATAATATATCCACTTACATCCCTGCGGTGGCAAACAACGACCAGATTTTGTCACCAGAAACTCCTTGTGTCTATGACTATCCATCGATGTCATCTTAATCACATCTCTAACCTGGCTTTCAACAGACAAAACAGAAATAGAACAGAGGCAACAGCTGTTTGGTTATTCAATTTCCCCCTGTCATAATTTAACTACTCTTGGCATAAACAACATATTTAACTGAGAACCAAATGTGACTTTCGCTACGTCTTGGAAAAAAGACGCTGAATTGATGCCAGAGCATTCACTTGTGCTTTGACAGTCTTAATGACTGTCATACTCTACAGAAACCAAAACTATTTTAGATTCCTCTAATTAACATTTTTAATAGATGGATTATTTAATGAATTCTCAGCATGTAGGCTCATCAGCTGCTAAAAAATACTTCATTTCAAACTTCCGCCTTGCTCCCCTGCTCTTTCCTTCTCCCCTGTATTTCTTGACTTTTCACACTCTAATGCCTTTGTGTGTCAAGTAACAAGCATCTTACCAGTGTACAATTTGAAGAAGTATTACCCTCAAATGCCAATCCACCAGGAAAAATATATTTTTTGTTTTTTAAACTTGGTGATCCAACAGTCAAAATTCACTGGTAAATTCTATATTGAGGATGTGAAAACTTGCTGCCAGGAGCAGGGATTTCTATAGCTCTTTGGACAGAAGGTTTAACTTAACTCTGAATCCGACACTCCTCCTCTAGCTCACAAACTTTGGCTTTATGACAGTTGGGAAGGAGAGTTAAAGAGAGAGGCGTGAGACACAGAGACAAACAGTCAAGATGGGGAAAGACATAAGGGGGACAAATATAATCACAACATGAGGAAAAAGAGAATCCAAGGATGCTTGACATCACATGCTACACAAAAGTTGATAAGAGTTCACACATTCATACGGTCAGGACGTAAAGGAAACTATATAGCTACAATCTACACAAAAGTGAAATATGAATCCTTACATTATCATTATATAAGTGAAATCTTTTTCATCAATTGTTTAGGGACTGTGGCTGATTTTTTCTTTTGATCAAGTGAAAGATATGACAGGTTAATTCTACCAGTCATGATCCAGACACTCAAAAACAGTCTCCTTGTGCAAGTTGGCTTTGACAGAAAATGGTGACAGAGCTGAGTGGGTAGTGAGACCTTGGGAAAGATGTGAATGCAGGGTGCTGAAAACCAAAATTGAAAACTATCCATCAGATAACTTCTTTATTCAGCCAAGCAGCATCACTGTGCTCGAAGTGACTGTCCCTTGGGAAGACGGATGCGAGGAGGCTTATAAGAAGAAAGTTGCCATGTATCAAGACCTTGTTGAGCAGTGCAGGGACAAAGGATGGCAGACCTGGCTATTCCCAGTTGAGGTTGAGTGTAGGGGCACAGTCTGTGTGGAAGACATTCACAGCTCTGGGTATAGCAAGAAGGGAGAGGAAGGCAGCTGTCTGTAGGCAAGGGGAGGCAGCAGAAAGCATATTGTTGGCTATGGAATAGGAGGGAGGAGTTGAGCAGGAGGCCAGTAGGAGATGGGCAGTCATTGGTCATCACTGTCGACACACCAACTGGAGGGTACTGTGGCTTAGGGTTGGAACATCCTATGTCATGAAAAGTTGGACACCACCTAACGACATATTCTCCTGTCTGAAAGCGATAGTCATGCAGACGTGACTGAGTTAGACGGCATCAATGTAGATGTATGTAATAGTATTTCCCCTGGGAGACCAGTGACTTCCAGGAAAGGCTGGATGGAATACCAAGGAAGATTGGTGATGCTGGAGAGAAAGATGGGGGGTGGATGAGAGTCTCAACATGACGGACACAACGGTTATGGCTTTGAAAGACCCATGGGTAATGAGACGGCTCACCCAAATGACACTTGAAGGGGAAATGTTAGAAGAAAAGTGCCACTGGAGGGAGCTTTGCATGAACGCAAGGGGGCTTAAAATAAATAAATCCAAGATCAAATGTGGAAAATGGAAGGAGCAGATGCAGTACATAGTGGTGACACTAAGTTAGATGCAGGAGGGCTCCAGTCAGGAAACACCCCACAGCACAGGAGACTTCTCCTGCTCTATCCCAAAGCCACAGGAGAGACCCTCCAAATACTCCCTCATTCACCAAGCCCATGACAGAGAGTGAATTGGCCGCAAGCAAATAACAACGCTGCATGGAACCAACTAGACCAGGACCTGGATAGAGTTCTTGAGTTCACATTAGCAGGAACATCCGAGAAGAAAATCAACACTATGACATCAATCATCTTCACCACTGCAAGAGAATGCTTTTGCACAGGAAAGAGGAAGGGCAGCACCATTACTCAGAGGAATTGGCCAAACAGTAGGGCAAGAGAGATCTTCTACTTGAGGAGGGAGATTAAGACCCTCAATTAGCAGTTCAAAGTAGCAAGTGGACTTCAAGGGCAACTCTGCAGACTAAGGAGGGCAAAAGGGTCTCTAAAACTGAGGAAGGAGAAGGAGGCCAAGCGAGCTCAGTTCAATAAGGAACCTTACAGGGTTTCCAAAACTCTGTTGGGGAGGCAAGATCTGGAAGATTGACCAGCCCGAAGGAAGTTGTAGAGGAGTTCCTTAAGGAAAACTACAGTGACACCCTCAGGAACCAAGCCTGTAGTGCTCACCCAAAGATCAGCAGAACTGCCGAAACTCCTGAAGAAGAGCTTGGCACCTGTGAACCAATATGGAGAAAAGTCCGGGACATTGTACAGACAATGTTCAGCATCTGCCCCAGGACCCAGTGCTATACCTTATAAAAAATACAAGAGATGCCTGATGCTCCTCCTCAGGTAATGGAAACTGTTGTGAAGGATATGGACAAAAGGCATCATTCTATTGTCCTGAAAAAAAGCAGATGGGTGTTTTGTTCCCAAAGAAATTGACTCCTCTGACATCAGCCAGTTTTGAACCTTTTCTCTCCTAAGTGTGGAATGCAAGATTTTCTTTTCTGTCCTGGAAGACTATCTACTTGGCAAAGAACAAATATATTGACACTATAGACCAGGCATTCCAAGTTTCTCCAGGTGTTTGGAACATACAGGCATCCTCAAGCAGTTGATCCAGGAGGCCAAGGAGAGCAAAGGAAATCTAACGGTTGTTTGGCTCAACCTGGTCAACGCATACGGCTCAATCCCTCATTAGCATGGCTAGGGAGCACTGCAATATCCCCCACCACATCAGAGGTTTGATTACCAGCTACCTCAAAGGATTCACGCTACAGTTCAATATTTGTTTTGAACCATCAGATGCCGTCCAACTTTTTGGATGACACATGACAATATCTTCTACTGGTTGTAAGCTACAGTCATGCAGATGTGACTGACTCAGGCAGCATCAATGTAGCTGTATTTAACAGTATGCACACTTCACATTACCCTTTACCTTTTGCAAATGTATGTGTAAGTGTGGCTAGGCAACATACAGATCATGTTTAGTGATACTTTGTCAGACTAAACAGAGTGACATTAGAGCATGCATAGGCGAGCTATGGCCCACAGGCCATATACGACCTGCCACGCGATTTAAGCCTGCTGAACCTGAAATTTTGTTGTAATTAAACCTCACTTATTTTACCTTGTCCCCTGAATGCTTTTGAGCAGTCAACACAAGAACGGGAGGCCCGCGGCACAAAGGTTGACAGCTAATTTGCAGACTCAGCAATTTTTTTTTTCACAGACAAAACACGATTCAAGAGTCAAGTACCAATGTAATAGTTGGGGTATGGATCGATTGCAACACCACGACTCCACACAAACAGAGGAAGACTTCAAAGACTTTACTGGGGCTCTGACCGTTCATAATCGCAGAATGCAGACGAAGAAGGGAAATCAGAGACAGGCAAGGTCCGTACTGGGAAGACGGGCAAGCTAATGCGGGGTCCTCAAAGTTCAGTGGGAGAGAGCAAAGCGAAACGAGGGAGCACGGGGCTCCAAAAGCCAGGTGTGAGAGCACAAATCCAAGTGAGAGAGCGCAAAGCCCGGCGAGAGAGCACAAAGCCTGGTGAGGGAGTGTGGGGCTCCTGAAGACCGGCGAGGGAGTGCCTTGGTCGACGAGAGAGCGCACGCCCGACGGGAGAGCACAAAGCCTGGCGAGGGAGTGCGGGCCTCCCGAAAGTCCGGCAAGGGAGCACGGGGCTCTCGAAGACCAACAAGGGAGTCCTGGGTTCCCGAAGATCATTGAGGGAGCAAAAAGCCCAGCAAAAGAGCCCAGGGCTCCCGAAGACCGTCGAGGGAATGCAAAGCCCGGCGAGGGAGCAGAAAGCCCAGTGAGAGAGTGCGGGGCTCCTGAAGACTGCCGAGAGAGCACAAAGCCCAATGAGGGAGCGCGGGGCTCCAGAAATCCGGCGAGGGAGTGCGGGACTCCTGAAGATTGGCGAGGGAGTGCAAAGCCCGGCAAATAAGCACGGGGCTCCCGACGACCGGCAACACTCAGCGAGAGAGCGCAAAGCCCAGCGAGAGAACCCAAAGCTCCTGAAGTCCAGCGAGGTAAGGTTGGGGCTCCCGAAGACCGGCGAGGGAGCATGGGGACTGACAGGGTTCAGGGGGGTCTCCCACAACAGACAAAGGAAACCTGTCTACCAGGAAGGGAAAGAAGACAACCTGGCAACTAGTGGAACTGGAAGAGAAGCTTTTAGGTCCTGCCATGATGATTACCTGCCATGGGTGGCAGCTGTCCTAGTGGACAAAATCAAATGAGGTGGAACCACCGGAAAAAGCACTGAGAACCATGACAGCCAAGACAAGTTTTTCTGCTGGCATTCAAATTAGCTAATAGCAATGTTTCTAAACCTCCAGAGGATAGCACATAAGATGCTGAAGTTGTTCAGACATTCAGCATCATGAACACCAACAAAGCCAGTCACAGATCTAACTTATCTGACCAACACCTTCGGATCCATCCTGAGAATTGCCTCAACACAACTCCAGACTTCGATGCACCGGCAAAAATTGAAGATCAACAACACTTTTCCCACTGAAACTGAACGTGACTTTCTCCACTGTGTTGTGAAATCAATGCATTTGGAAAACAATAATGAGCCTTGCATATCCATGATTTGCTAAAAGGCCAAATCATTTCATGTACTGGTTTTTACATTTAATTCTATTCTATGCGATTCATATTAGGTCACACAAACACTCCATCCATCTGTCCCTCTGTAAAATTTTAGAAACCATTGTGGCCCCTGAGTCAAAAAGTTTGCCCACCCCTCCATTAGAGTGTGTTTCAGTTTTTTCCCCCATCAAATTGAGCAAGCGCCTTGTACAGAAAAGACAAAAGGATCAATTTGCCCCAATTGTTTGGGTAATATATTCAACGTTTAATTTTGACATTACAGGTACTTATCACATTTGCCACTGTTTGGACGGTTTGGGGAAGACAGAATGACCAAGATAGTTTCACTACAGGGAATATTTTTGTGGAGCTTAATATGCCTGCTTCTGTCTCATTAGAAGATAAGATGAGAGAATAAGATGTAAGAGTCCACTATGCTAACAAAAAAAATGTGGAACAGTATTTTAGCTCTAGAGAAGAAATGGGGAGATGTGGCATGATTAACTTCAGATTATATTATAGTTTTCGTCCCATAACCAAAATGATCAAGCACCTTGTTAAGAGAAGACAAAAGGGTCAATTTGCCCCAGGTGTTTTGGCCAGAGCTTTAATATATTCTCCGCTTAATCTTGAAGTTATGCCCCATTTCTCTTACTTAGACTAAACCTGTTAGTGCATTGCAAGACAGACCGAAAAGTACTTTTTAAAATGTCCATCCATCCATCCATCTTCAACCGCTTTATCCTTGGTCGGGTCGCGGGGGCAGCAACCGGAGCAGGGAGGCCCACACTTCCCTCTCCCCAGCCACATGGTCCAGCTCTTCTGGGGGGAGCCCTAGGCATTCCCAGGCCAGCCTACAGACATAGTTTCTCCAGCATGTCCTGGGTCTTCCCCGTGGTCTCTTCCCAGATGGGCATGCCTGGAATACCTCCCCTGGGAGGCGTCCAGGAGGCATCCTGACCAGATGCCCGAGCCACGTCATCTGACTCGTCTCTATGCAGAGGAGCAGCGGCTCTACCCCGAGTTCCTCCCGGATAGCCGAACTTCTCACCCTATCTCTAAGGGAGAGTCCGGCCACCCTGCGGAGAAAACTAATTTCGGCCGCTTGTACTCGATCTCGTTCTTTCGGTCACTACCCATAGTTCATGACCATAGGTGAGGGTAGGAACATAGATCGACAGGTAAATTGAGAGCTTCGCCTTCCGGCTCAGCTCCCTCTTCACCACGACAGACCAGTACAGAGTCCGCATCACTGCAGACGCCGCACCAATACGCCTGTCGATCTCCCGCTCCATCCTTCCCTCACTCGTGAACAAGAACCCAAGATACTTGAACTCCTCCACTTGGGACAGGACCTCTTCCCGACCCGGAGTGGGCACTCCACCCATTTCCGGTTGAGCACCATGGTCTCGGATTTGGAGGTGCTGATCCTCATCCCAGCCACTTCACATTCGGCTGCGAACCGCGAGATCATGGCCTGATGGAGCCAACATCCAGATCGTCTGCAAAAAGCAGAGACCTGATTCTGTGGCCACCAAACCGGATCCCCTCAACGCCTTGGCTGCACCTAGAAATTCTGTCCGTAAAAATTATGAACAGAATCGGTGACAAAGGGCAGCCCTGGTGGAGTCCAACTCCCACCGGTAACGGGTCTGACTTACAACCGGCGATGCAGACCAAGCTCTCACTCCTGGCATACAGGGACCGAACAGCCCTTCGGTACCCCATATTCCCGGAGCACACCCCACAGGACTGCCTTCGGGACACGGTCAAATGCCTTCTCCAAGTCCCCCCCCGAGACGCCGCATGGTGGACCAGAATCTCCTCGAGGCCCACTGGAAGTCGTTCTCCATGGCCTCTCCGAACTCTTCCCAAGCCCGAGTTTTTGCTTCGGTGACCGCTGTAGCCGCATGCCGCTTGGCCTGCCGGTACCTGCTGCCTCCAGAGTCCCGCAGGCCAAAAGGGCCCGATAGGACTCCTTCTTCAGCTTGACAGCATCCCTCACCACTGAGGTCCACCAGCGGGTTCAAGGGTTGCCACCCCGACCGGCACCGACTGCCTTACGGCCGCAACTCTGAGCTGCCGTCTCGACAATGGAAGCGCGGAACATGGCCCAATCGGACTCAATGTCCCCCGCCTCCCTCGGGATGGGGTTGTAGCTCTGCCGGAGGTGGGTGTTGAAGCTGTCTCTGACAGGGGACTCTGCCAGACGTTCCCAGCAGACCCTCACATTGCGCTTGGGTCTACCAGGTCTGACCGGCATCTTCCCCAACCATCGGAGCCAACTCACCACCAGGTGGTGATCAGTTAACAGCTCCGCCCCTCTCTTCACCCAAGTGTCCAGGACATGCGGCCGTAAGTCCAACGATACGACCACAAGGTCGATCAAAGAACTGTAGCCTAAGGTGCATTGGTTCCAAGTGCACATATGGACACCTTTATGCCTGAACATGGTGTTCGTTATCAACAATCCGTAACGAGCACAGAAGTCCAATAACAAAACACCACTCGGATTCAGATCAGGGGGGCTGTTCCACCCAATCACTCCCCTCCAGGTCGCACTGTCGTTGCCCACGTGAGCGTTGAAGTCCCCCAGCAGAACGAGGGAGTCCCTAGAGGGAGCGCTCTCTAGCAGCCCCTCTAAGGACTCCAAGAAGGGTGGGTATGCTGAACTGCTGTTGGGTGCATAGCCACAAACAACAGTCAGAACCCGTTCCCCTACCCGAAGGCGGAGGGAGGCTACCCTCTCGTCCACCGGGTTGAGCCCCAACATGCAGGCGGCGAGTCGGGGGGCGATCAATATGCCCGCTCCTGCTCGGCGTCTCTCACCGGGAGCAACTCCAGAATAGCAAAGAGTCCAGCCCCTCTCGAGAGGCCTGGTTCCGGACCCCACACTGCGTCGAGGTGAGTCCAACTATATCTAGTCGGAATCTCTCAACCTCGCGCACCCGCTCGGGTTCTTTCCCCGCCAGAGAGGTGACATTCCATGTCCCTAGAGCGAGCTTCTGTAGCCGAGGGTCGGACCGCCACGGTCCTCCGGTCCGGCCACCGCCCAACTCACACGGCACACAACCCCCTTGGTCCTTCTTGTGGGTGGTGAGTCCAGGGGAAGGGGGTCCCATGTTGTCCCTTCGGGCTGTGCCCGGCCGAGCCCCATGGGGTGCAGGCCCGGCCACCAGGCGCTCACCATCGAGCCTCACCCCTGGGCCTGGCTCCAGGGGGGGCCCCGGTGACCCGCGTCCGGGCTGGGGAAGACTAGGTCCCAAGTTGTCTCTCATCATGGAAGTCTTTGGAGCCATGCTTTGTCTGGCCCCTCACCTGGGACCTGTTTGCCTTGGGTGACCCTTCTGGGGGCATGAAGTCCCCGACAACATAGCTCCCAGGATCATCGAGACACGCAAACCCCTCCACCACGATAAGATGGCAGCTCAGGGAGGGGTATTTAAAATCGATTATTATCAATTTTAAAACTAATCATATTAATTCAGAGTATAACACAACTACAGTGCATTTTTTATGAAGTAAGTATTTTGTGATTTTTTTGTGATTTATCTATTTATTCAGTCAGTATCTTGAATCAGACATGTTTAACCACAATTAAGATAAGATAAGATAATAATTTATTGATCCCCATAGGGTACATTCGGGTGTTGCAGCAGCAACATTAGAGGGAAAAAAAACAAAAAACAGGAAAGATAAATACACAACTACAAAACACAAAACAATGACTTAAAGGGTTTTTGCTGAAGTGAAACACTTATTAAAGCCAAACCCCATTACAACTAAACTACAATTCAGAGCACCAAGCACACGGCAACCCCAACAATCACCAAAACGAGAACATTATAATATTAAATATTCTATCATAATGACAGAGAGGAAAAAAAGAAAAAAAAAACAAGAAACAAAGAAGAAGCTATTTACAGGAGATTTTATGTGTTATTTTGTTCTAGTTCTGTGTAGCTGCTTATTACCTTATATTTGATTTTTTTAATGCTTTTACTGATTTAGAGTTTTTGAATGTATCATTCAAACTGTTCCAAACATCTACTCCTCTAACTGATCTGCCTTTGGTGTTTGTTCTAGGTTTACTTTTTTGCTAAACGTTCCTCTTAGATCATAGGAAGTCTCTCTAGGTTTAAACCTTTCTTGAAAACAGAGGGGGAGCGCATGGTTATGAACTTTATACATAGCAACAGCTGTGTTAAGCTCCACTAAATCATTTAATTTTTGTATGTTTCATTTAATGAACAATGGGTTTGTTGGGGTATAATAATCTGCATAATTAATTATTCTGACTGCCTTTTTTTCAGTATGAAAATGGTTTGGATCGTAGTTTTAGAATTATTCCCCCATAATTCCACAAAATAATTCAGGTAGGGAAAGGATGAGGGAATTATATAATAAATGGAGTGATTTTTGATTCACAACTACTTTAATTTTACACAATACGCCAATCATTTTTGATACTTTTGTTTTCACAAAATTTAAACGAATTTTACAGTTTTAGGATTTTATCAACGTACACTCCCAAAAATTTGGTATGACACACCCTCTCGATTTGAATTTGGTAATTTTTTAGTTTTGTTAGATTATCAATTTTCCTGTTACCAAATATAATTTATTTTGTTTTATCCACATTGATTGATAATTTATTAGTTTCAATTCACACACGCGAATATTCCTTCTGTCCTGTGTATAGCCAGTTGTTTCCATCAGCGAAACAGATCAAGGTCTTTGAGTTCTCTCACCATTATTACTCTGGCATGCTCCAGTATAGATCCCTTTAACTGAATGAACACCTTCCAATTCCTGGTCCACGTCCCATTGATTTTATCATTTCTTCTCATGATGCGCGCTTCTCTGGCCATTTCTGCAGTCTTCTTTGTAAGAAGCTCATTTAGATAAACATCAGACCCCTTTAGCTTCCTCCCTTGACGCAGTAACAACTTTGTGTTTACAATTTACAAAGCGCAAAATAATGGCAGGCCTACTTGCGTCCCTCCTTGGAAGTGTATAACAGGTCGAGAGGTAGGCATCTAGGTGTATGCCCTTTTCCATCAGAAATGTCAAAACTCGTCTCTCCAGTGACTGTAGGTCCTCCGTATCAGCATCGACGTTGATGTTTCTTCCACCCGCTACCGCTTTGGCATAGGAGCGGCGTTTTATGCTCAGGCCGCTGATAACTACATCGTCCATTCGCGTACACTGCTCCAATTGATCTATCTTCTTCTCAAGCTCGTTGATGGTTTTGTCTTCTTCTTTAACCAACTCCTTCAGTTGCCTAACCTCATCAAAAATTCCCATTAGCTTTGATAGCTGTTGAGTCACTTTGAACAGCTCCACAGACATTTGGTTTAGCGACTTCCACATATCCTCCATCTCGTTCTCCGTCTCTGCTTTGCTTGTTCCTTTCTTTGGTGGCATAGCCAAGTTTTCCCGTGCTGTTTCTTGTAATTTGCTTTCGTATTATGCAAGAAAAAAAATTAGTTTATGTTGATAGAAGTTACAGCGGTTTTCCAGGGCGCCGCCATCTTGTCACATGACCTCATTACCAAGTTTCAATGGTTATGAGAGCTATCCATCTATCGTCTGCCACTTATCCTGCACTCAGGGTTGCGGCGGATGCTAGAGCCTATCCCAGCTGTTATCGGGTGAGAGTATGGGTACATCCTGGACTAGTCGCCAGTCAATCAGAGGGCCACATACACAGACAAACGACCATTCATTTACTCACTCATTCATGGCAATTTCCCCAATTTTCCAATTATCCTGTTGCATGTTTTTGGACTGTGGGAGGAAACCAGAGAACCCAGAGGAAACCCACGCAGACACGGGGAAAACATGCAACCTTCACATAGAAAGGTTCCAGTGTCGGAATCAAACCATCTGCTGTGAGGCAGAAGCACTAACCACTGAGCCATCGTGCCGCCCTTTATTGATGAAAGCTTCTTCCTGAAAGGGCTTCCCAAGTGAGAATGTGAAAGGTTTTGGTGCTGCTGAGCGTTTATAATCTTAGTGCCCATGCCCTCTGAAGAAGGTCTCCTGCCACTTTGCACTGAGTACAGCCAAGGCCTGCTCATGCTCTTACTCTAGCTGCTGCCTCCGCTCCGCATCTTCATGCATATGCTGTCTGTAGGAAATGCAAGATTGGTGAGCCAGGTAGTGAGAATTGTAGTGGGGGCATGAAGAGGGCTGCAGTTAATGATATTGTAACATATCTTTCAGAACGTACCCCTGTTTTCAGTTGAAACCACGTGGTGGAGTGGTGACAGTCAGGAAGGAGGGAAAAATAAACAGGAGTGGGGAACGTTACCCGAAAGAAACTGGTGTACCCACACTTGTAATTTGTGGCTGCACGCAAGATAGGCGACTTTCGTACACCCTCCGTTACATTGGTGGCAGCGGAGGGGTACCTGCCCACATTCAGAGAGAGGATGAAGTTCATTACCGTAAGGAAAGTTCGGGAAGCAGCTAGCTCACCCATTGGCATCGGCTAGCGAACAGCGGAATTGATGTCGGAAAGCCGGCGTTGGTGGTGCACAAGGATCACAATTGTCTCACCACAATCCGAGCCAGATGTATAGAGGGCCTGCTGGACTATGACTACTAGGGGCGCCAGAGAGGACAGCCATTCTACAGCAATGAGAGGATCAAACTTCCGCTCCTGTTCTCCCGGGAGGAAAAACAAAGTTTCCCCTGCTGGGCCAGACAATATGAAGTACTGCTGAAGGCACTGGTGAAGGCACAGCTTGTCGCGAGCTATGGACAAACTTACAATGGACATGAGAGACATGCGAATGGAACTTAGGCAATTAGTAGAGGAAAGCAACCGACTGAGGATCAACCACTGGAGAGATGAAAAGAAAGCTCCTCAAACGGTCCTACATAAAAGAACCTACACCCCAAACAGGCAAGGTCCCCGACCCCCCAGGAATGACACCCAGAGATGGCGGGAGTGCGTTTCCTTTCTCCAAACAGGGAAGACCCAGTATACCAGTCAGGAAAAGATATGTAGCTGATGTTGCGGCCAAAACACCAGCTACAGAGCCTATGGGTCCTCTGGAGGGCCTAATGTCCACAAATAATGCCATTATGCCGACCAAGACAGAGCAGTCGACCTCATATGTGAGGGGATGCATCGAAGGGATGGAAATTGACATATTTGTTGACTCCGAGCTCTGAGAGGCGCTGGTGCCTGTGAAGTTATCAGCAACCGGGCTCGTCGATCAGCTTCCTGACTTTGTGGGCTACTTATCATCCAACCTTAAGAGCAACCGCTCACACTGTGACATTGTTGATAGGCGGGGTTTCCACAGCCCGGATGTTGAACCCTACAAGTCAGGAAATTGTGATGAGAGAAGGCATCTACCTGGGGGAATTGTTCGCTGCGGATGAGTCCGACATTGTTTCTCTCCCACAAGTTCAAACGGACACTGTCTCTACCTCTGCACCCAGTACTGTGCCCGCTGTGTCCCTGAAGGAGTCACCAGCTGGCCAGCAGCAGAAAGCACAACTGACTGCACTGCTGGTGGAATATCAGGGGATATTCAGCACATCAAAAGGAGGAACCGGCAGTGCACCCTTCTTCAACACCACATCAACACCAGGGGGCATCTTCCTCTATGACAGAGTGCCCACCGAACCTCGCCTGAAAAGAGGGAGGAAATAAACAGGTGGCTGCTGGCAGAAGGAGTAATTGAGGAAAGCTGCAGCCCCTGGACCTCGCTGGATGTCCTCGTAAAGAAGAAGAATGGTGAGTAGAGGTTCTGCCTTGATTATCGTCGCCTGAATAGTATAACCATGAAAGACTGTCATCCCCTACCCAGGGTTGACGAGAGAGCAGATCGAGGTTGCTGAAGAAGACAGGGAGAAAACTGCTTTCAAGAAGGGCCTGGGTCTCTACCAGTGCCACGCTGCAACATGCCAGGTCATGATGGAGCTAGTGCTCAGAGAGCTTCCCTGAGAGGTGTGTATGGTGTACCACGACGACGTCCTGATATATAGCCCTACCTATGAGGACCATCTCGCCAGGCTGCGGGAGGTTTTCTCTAAGATCCAGGCAGCAGGTCTCAAGCTGAAATCTAAAAATTGCCAACTGGCTCAAGATCATGTGGTGTTCCTAGAACATGTTTTTTCTCACCATGGCTTACAGCCCGACCCCAAAAACACGGACAAAGTCAGAACATGGTCACTTCACAGAATCCAACCGAAGTGAGGGCATTTGTGGGCCTTTGCTCTTACTACGGACGCTTTATTAAGGACTTTGCCCTGTGTGCAGCTCCTCTGCACCGCCTCACCTGCAAGGAAACACCCTTCAAATGGACAACTGAATTTAATGTGGTCTTTGAATACCTGAAAGAGGTGCTTTCATCTGCCCCGGTCGTCACTATGCCGGACTTCAAAATCCCCTTTAAGGTGTACACCAATACCTCCATGGAAGCAGTTAGAGCTGTGTTGGCTCAGGATAAAGATGGACTAGATTGAGTGGTGGTATACGCGAGCAAATACCTCACTTCCCGAGAGAAACATTGGTCCACCTTTGACAGAGAGCTATGGGCTATAGTGTGGGTTGTGCGCTAATTCGGGCATTACATTGGTTCAGCTGCCTTTACCATCATCACGGACCACAAGCCTCTTCTCAGCCTGCATGGCATGTCTATTGACATGGATCATACAGGCCGTAGAGCAAGGTGGATATTGGAGCTGGACACATTTAACTGTGTTATAAAGCACAAGGACGGGCAACAGCATACAAATGCTGAGGCACTCTCACGACAGCCAGGAGACCCTGAGGGCGGTGTGGTCACCTCACCGGAGATGGCCACCCATGTGAATGCCATAGGCTCTGATGGAAGCCCAGTGTTTCCCACACCAACACTCAGCTGGTTCAACCTCCCGCTGTGTACCCCCCTGCCTCTGACTTCACCATCGCAGGACAGCATGTGGTGGTGGACAGTGAGCCTCAGAAGTTGTCTCTCATGCAGGCACTCTCCCATGATGACACCGACATTCGGGCGTTACAACAGGTTGATTTAGATGTTAAGCAGCTGTTGGACTGGCTTGAAGGCGGTGGTTCTCGGCCACCTAAGGGGCAGATGACAGGCAGCTCCCCGTGGCTTTGAAAATTATGGACTTAATATCCTTGCCTCTCTGTGGTTAATGGTCTTCTCTACAGGACAGTGAACTCTCCCCTCACAGGCGATGCTCTATGTCAAGTTGTTGTGCCCTCCTCACTTGTCCCTGATGTGTTGCAGCATCTGCATGGGGCACTGCGTCGGCACATTTCTCCGTGGAATGAGTAACGGAACGTGCAAGACAATCTTGTTACTGGCCCCTCATGTTTAGGGATATTCAACAGCGGTGGGAACAGTGTATCCCATGTCAGACCAAAGCCCCTGTGCCTCAGCACCGTGCATCAATGGCGGGCGTCCCGGCATCTCGGCCATTTCATAGAGTGGCAGCTGACATTCTTGAACTACCAATGACGTCTCAGGGAAACAGATATGTGTTGATGTTGGGGGACTACTTCACCAAGTTTGTGAAACTGTATGCCCTCCCTTACAATCCCAAATCTGATGGGTTGGTGGAACATTTCAATCACACCCTCATTGACCAGCTGGCAAAATTGTTGCTTGCTCGCAGGGGCAAGTGGGACGGTTATCCAAAACAGGTGGCTTTTGCATATAACACATCGGTTCATGCCTGTACCCGCTACACTCTGTACTTTCTGTACTTTTCTATCCATATGAAACTTGCTCCCCATTGGAAAGGGCCTTACCGTATGATTTCTGTGTTGGGATCTCGAGGGGAACCATTTGGACCTTGATAGGCAGGGACAGGTGGTCCATCATGACAGCCTGAAACCATACACCGTACAGGGGCCTGCTGGTTCTTCAGTTAGACTCCCAGCTTCTCCTGTTCATGCTCGCTGCCAGACAAGGGGTCGCAGAGGGGAACTGTGGGGCTAGTAAGTCGCTATCCCTGGTTGATAAAGGTCCTGTCCAGGTTCCAGACTCCGGTGGGCCACTACAGACTGTTTCTCGTTGGGGAGAACTGTTAAAGAACCAATTCGTTTGAAGGACTTTGTCATGTTAGTTCATGTACTTTAAAGTAAAAGCAAAATGGGACATTGCAAATTGTAAGGTAAATGTGGAATAACGTTGTGGTGTTCGGGGTGCGGGTTGATGTTATGTGGGCAGATTATGGGTCTCCGTCATGGTTGGGCGTGTGCGCATGTTTTGTTTTTGTTCTTTTGTTGTACTGGTTTTGTTTCTATTGAGAAATGGGGCCGTTATTTTTGGGGGGTAGGAAGGTATGTAACATATCTTTCAGAACTTATCCCTGTTTTAAGTTGTAACAACGGTTTGTGCCTGGAGCTCTAATTTGGAAACCTCCACAGGAAGCGGAAGTGTGGTAGGTGTGGCGGAGTGGTGACAGAGTGAGGAAGGAGGGAAAATAAAGAGGAGTCGGGAGCATTACCCGAAAAAAACTGGTGTCTCCACACTTATTTGTGCGGTATGCAAGATAGGCGACTTTCGTCCACACTCGGTTACAGTACTAAAATCCAACAGTGATGAGGCAACATGAAATGCAACTCCTATTCCAACTCCACACACTCAGAGAAAACACATGTTTATTGTGTGCATAAAATAAGAGGCTGGCTTACAGTGGACTCAGCTTTAAATCGTTAAGACAGGAGCAAAATTAACTAAGCCACAGCAAATGAAAGGTGACAATAATATATATCCAGTGATCTATGGCAGGGCTAAAATCAAATTACGCATTGCAGTGCTTATGGATGAGACGTCTTACCGTGTGAACAGGAAACACTACACTTGTCCAAAGTTAGATGAAATGCCTTGCTTTCTCACCTTGAGCACCTGCTCTAGGTTCTCCAGTTTGCCTTGGGGCTGGTTCCTCTCCCACAGGGCTAAATCTCTCTCCTGCATCACAGCACCAAGGATATCTTTGAGCTGGACGTACTCAGACTTCACCTGTCCAGAACAAACACTTTTAAGAAGACGTTTTAGAGTAAAGCGGCAATGTCTCAAAATACAATAACTACTGAGTGCCAACTTCATAATCATGAGACAAATTTAGCCTTTCTGAAAGTCTGAAATGTCATGTTACTTTTTTTGCGGTCAAAACAGAGACCATTCCTGCATGCATGGTATGATGGACTGATATTAAAAGCAATGCATTGAAAGCTTGAAGGATATGATACATCTAGACCTAATGGTCATGTGATCAGTACAGGCTGTCATCACTCTGAATAGATTGGTTTTTGTTGCCTCCTGCTCAGCTATTCCTAACTTTGGCATCAGAGAATCATGCCAAACTTTACCTCTGTGTACTTTTAATAAACTTAATGCAACACTTTGTGAACCATCAATCCGAGTTATATATGCAAACATAAGATAACTGCTTATGAAAAGTAGGTAGGATGACTGGCAAATTGTTTACTTTAAAAGACAAACAACACTGTTGGAATTTTCGCAAAGCAGAAATTACATTTGCTGTAGTTCAGCAGGGGGGGCAAATAGCAAATTGTTTGTTTGTATTTTCAGAAGTCTCATGCCACATTATTCAATTTGGTTGTTCAGATGTTCTGTCCCCACAACATTATTTTATTCTGTAGTTGTTGACATCCTCCCCTGGAAATCTGAAATGACGTGAGGGAGACCAGAATGAACTAAGTAAAAGAGCTACATGCTGTCCTTTTATATGTAATTTGGCTACAATTTACTGAACCTGTCAACACGGAATAACCAGCATATCCATCCCCTCGATGCTAGCCAAGTGTTCACCTTACAAATGAGGCAACTGTGTGCATGAGCTTGATTCTTTTTTTCTCTTGTCAAACTTTGTAAATTTGTTTTCCTTATATTTTTCATAATGCTTAGTTACAGGTAATGCTTTTGAATGACAATTTATCAGCCCTTCCTTTGCAGCCTGACAATTGTATAATCACACCAATCACATCCACTGTAGAAACTCTTGAAGAAATCTTCTGTCTAAAACTGCACTTTCCTGCAGTATCTTCACTTTTCTTTCACACCACAAACCTTTGGATCACATATCACCTGAAGATGCCATGTACTGTCTTGGGATGTACTTTGAAAGTGTATGTGAGCTTTTTATATGTGTGAGCATTGGATGAATAAAAGCATATCATATGACCATGAAAATGGTGAAAACATCACATTAGCTTAACCAGTACATTGCCATTGCCTTGCATAACAAAATTAAGTTGTCAAAAAACGCAAGACTAAACAAACTGATTCTTACTGGAAAATGAGAATTAAGATAAGATAAGATAATACTTTATTGATCCCCATAGGGAAAATTCGGGTGTTGCAGCAGCAACATTAGTGGAAAAAAAACAAAAACAGGAAAGATAAATACACACATATGACAGTGCAAACACATATGCATATGCACAGAAGTCACCATACATTCCACACACATGTATACAAACATTTTTACACACATACCCATACCTACATATATATATATATATATATATATATATATATATATATATATATATATATATATATATATATATATATATATATTACATATATATATATACACACACACATACACATACATACATACACACATATACACAATATACACATACACATTTACACATAGATAGATTAACATAGATTAACCAGATATTACCATTAGTATAGGGGAAACAGGGATCACAATACCCCCAAAACCCCCAACTTTCAGAGTTAAATAAACTTCCTCCCAAAGTTCTTCAAAATATGAATGCATAAAAATGGACTCCACTTATATACCCCTTTCATTACCTTCTGGTTTCAAAACGCTTTACCCTGGAATTTGCGATCACTCATTCATGCACTCAATCACAGAGCAGTAAAGTTGCAATGGAAGATGCTAACCAGGCAATCAGGGGGCAAAACTTTGTAAACTTTGTAGATTGGCTGACTGGATTGTGTTCATCTGCAAAGCTGATTCAGTCTCTGTCTCTCAGTGTTTCTAAAATATACACGGCATTGAAAACATCAAAACAATTCAGAGAATGTAAAACAGACAGAAAAGGTGACAAGCCAGATATAATAAGTAGCTGTCCTACGGAAGCAGACCGCATGTAGTATTCAGTGGATGAATTAATCGTGCATCGTGTTCACAGCATACAGGACTGTAACGTCAGTCTTGTTTATGATGTGATGATTATTAATGTCTGAAAAAATGTAGTGCATTATAGGCATTAGTTGCAATATCAACATCTGAAACAGTCTCCAATACACCTTTAATCGGCAACACCTGCTGGTGTAATTAATGGAGTGCCACACCATCCGCTGAGCAGCCATGAATAACTTATTATTCCTCAAGGAAGATATTTCAACAAACAATTACAAAGCAGAACAATAACCACTGAGTATGCCTCTTAATAGCACTTCATGGAAGTACTACACATGGAAAGGAGCAACAGTCAACCCAAATTTAGACAGAACAAGCAACATTCTTGTGGATTCAGCAGAAGTGTTCAATGAAATGTTATAGCGAGATGGTGGTTCCTTTTTGCAGCTCCTCCAGATAATTCAAAGGTGATTCAAAGGCCAGTTCTAGGATCAGAACATGGGGTTGTTAGGAAGGGCTAATATCTGCACTGCCCTACGGAGTACCACTCTCATAATCGTCAGTGTGATAACAGTTCAGGATAGCTGCTCCAAGTGTCAACCGTGTCCTGATAAGATGTTCATAGCCAGCATCCTGCCCTTTGTCAACCCGAACAACATCCACCGGCCAATAAACTCCTTCAGAAAATTACCTTCCTGTTGAGAGAAAGAACCTTTGTTCTTCTTGTTTGTTGATAATCCCCACTCAGTCGACTTCTTTAATCTTTGGGATAAAATGAATGTGGTCTTTGGAATATCAGAGATTATTTTTTTTTCAATGGATATGCAATTATCAATGCAGCCTCAGGGCGGCACAGGCCAGTGTCTCCTGGAGCCAGACTCGGGGGGGCACAGGCCAGTGTCTCCCTGAGCCGGTCCCAAGCCCGGATAAATGCAGAGGGTTGCGTCAGGAAGGGCATCCGGTGTAAAACTTTTGCCAAAACCAAATATGCGAATCAAACCTAAAAATGTCATAACGGATAGGTTGAGGCCCGGGTTAACAACGACCGCCATTGGTGCCGATAACCTACAGGGTACCAGTGGAAATTGGGCTAATGTGGGTTGAAGAAGGATAGGAGGAAGGCGTGTTTGGAAGCAGAGAGAGAAGAGGAAAGGCAAGAGTCTGGGACTGAGAGTCGGGACTTTGAATGTTGGGACCATGACAGGAAAAAGTAGAGAGTTGGTTGACATGATGCAGAGAAGGAAGGTGGATATACTGTGTATCCAGGAGACCAGATGGAAAGGGAGTAACACTAGAAGCTTGGGAGTAGGTTTTAAGTTGTGCTATCATAGTACTGACAGGAAGAGAAATGGAGTAGGAGTTATCTTCAAGGAGGAGTTTGTTAGGAATGTTCTGGGGGTAAAAAGAATGTCAGATAGACTTATGAGCCTGAAACAAGAAATTGAAGGTCTGATGCTCAATGTTGTTAGTGGCTATGCCTCACAGGTAGGATGTGAGTTACAGGAGAAGGAGAAGTTCTGGAATGAGTTAGATGAATTGATTCATAATATCCCCTGAAATGAGAGAGTGGTAATTGGGGCAGACTTCAATGGACATGTTGGTGCACGCAATAGAGGTGATGAAGAAGTGATGGGCAGGTTTGGTATCCAGGATAGGAATGTAGAAGGACAAATGGCAGTACACTTTGCAAAAAGGATGGAAATGGCTGCTGTGCATACTTTTTTCCAGAAAAGACAGGAACATAGGATAGCCTATAAGAGCGGAGGAAGGAGCACGCAGATAGACTACATCTTGTATAGACGAGGTCATCTGAAAGAGATCAGTGACTGCAAAGCAGTGGTAGGTGAGAGTGTAGCCAGACAGCGTAGGGTGGTTTGTAGGATGACTCTCGTGACAAGGAAGATGAAGAAGAAAAATGTAGAGCAGAGAACAAAGTGGTGGAAGCTGAAAGGGGAGGAGTGCTGTATGGTTTTCAGGGAGGAGATGAGAGAGGCTCTTGGTGGTCAGGGAGAGCTACCAGATGACTGGACAACTAAAGCGATGTCTCGGTGTGTTGTCTGGAAGGAAAGTACATAAGGAGACCTGGTGGTGGAATGAGAAAGTACAAGAATGTATCCAGAGAAAGCGGTTAGCAAAGAAGAAGTGGGACACTGAGAAGACTGAAGAGAACAGACAGGAGTACAAGAAGATGCAGCGTGAGGTAAAGATAGAAGTAGCAAAGGCAAAACAAAGGGCACACAATGACTTGTATGCTCAGTTGGACAGTAGGGAGGGAGAGAATGATTTATACAGGTTGGCAAAACAGAGAGATAGAGATGGAAAGGATGTGCAGCAGGTCCGGGTGATTAAGGATAGAGAAGGAAATGTATTGACAGATGCTAGAAGAGTGATGGGAAGATGGAAAGAGTGCTTTGAAGAGTTGATGAATGAGGAAAATGAAAGAGAGGGAAGGGAAGAAGAAGTGACTATTGTAGACCACAGAGTAGCAGAGATTAGTGAAAGAGAAGTGAGGAGGGCATTGAAGAGGATGAAGAATGGAAAGGCAGTTGGCCGAGATGATATACCTGTGGAGGTATGGAAATGTCTAGGAGAGGCAGCGGTAGAGTTTCTGGACAGATTATTCAACAGGATCTTAGAGAGTGAGAAGATGCCTGAAGAGTGGAGAAGAAGTGTGATAGTGCCCATTTTTAAGAAAAAGGGGGATGTGAAGAATTGCAGTAATTATAGAGGGATAAAGTTGATGAGCCATACAATGAAGTTATGGGAGAGAGTCGTGGAAACTAGACAGAGCAAGAGTCAGCATTTGTGAGCAGCAGTATGGCTTCATGCCTAGAAAGAGTACCACAGATGCAGTATTCGTTTTGAGAATGCTAATAGAGAAGTACAGAGAAGGTCAGAGGGAGCTGCATTGTGCTTTTGTAGACCTAGAAAAAGCATACGACAGGGTAACAATAGAAGAACTCTGGTATTGTATGAGGAATTCTGGAGTAACAGAAATATGTTAGACTGGTCAAGGACATGCATGCTGGTTGTGAGACAGTGGTGAAGTGTGCTGTTGGTGAAACAGAGAAGTTCAAGGTGGGGGTGGGACTTCATCAGGGATCAGCTCTGAGCCCCTTCTTGTTTGCAGTGGTGATGGACAGGCTGACAGATGAGGTTAGACAAGAATCTCCATGGACCATGATGTTTGCAGATGATATAGTGATCTGTAGTGAGAGCAGGGAACAGGTTGAAGAAAATCTTGAGAGATGGAGGTTTGCTCTAGAAAGGAGAGGAATGAAGGTTAGTGGCAGCAAGACAGAATATACATGTGTAAATGAGAGGAACCCGGGTGGAACAGTGAAGCTACAGGGAGTGGAGATCAAGAAGTTGGAGGATTTCAGGTACAGGGTCAACAGTCCAGAGCAACGGAAAGTGTGGAAAAGAGGTTAAGAAATGGGTTCAAGCAGGTTGGAATGGGTGGAGAAAAGTTTCAGGGGTTCTTTGTGATAAAAGAATTTCATCTAGAATGAAAGGAAAGGTTTACAGAACAGTGGTGAGACCAGCGATGCTGTGTATTTTGGAGACAGTGGCCCTGAACGAAAGACAGGAGGCAGAGCTGAAGGTAGCAGAAATGAAGATGTTGAGGTTCTCTTTAGGAGTGACGAGGATGGATAGGATCAGAAATGAGTCCATCAGGGGGACAGCTCACGTTAGATGTTTTGGAGAGAAGGTCAGAGAAGCCAGACTGAGATGGTTCGGCCATGTACAGAGGAGGGATAGGGACCATATCGGTAGATGGATGCTGGAATTGGATATGCCAGGCAGGAGGTCTAGAGGAAGACCGAAGACAAGATTTATGGACGTGGTGAGAGAGGATATGAAGGCAGTTGGTGGGGGAGAGGAGGATACAGGGAATAGGGTTAGATGGAGGAGGTTGATTCGCTGTGGCGACCCCTGAAAGGGAAAAGCTGAAAGGAAAAGAAGAAGAAGGATATGCAATTATCCATCCTCCTCCCCCGCTTATCCTGCACTCAGGGTCGGTGGGGATGTTGGAGCCAATCCCAGCTGTATGTGCTCTTATAGCAACACAAAATGTTTTTTGATTGTGTTAAAATAATGAGATCAATGATAATCTGTAGAGAAACTGGAAAGTGTACAAACATGTTAACACCTCTCCAGAGCACAGTGATGTTGTGAACTACAGGTTTGTGCTGGTCCAGAAACACACTCCACCTAGCAATGGTAAGATCCATCCATCCATCTTCTACCACTTATCCAGGGTTGGGTCGCAGGGCCAGCAGCCAAAGCAGAGAACTCCAGACTTCCCTATCCCTGGCCACCTGGTCCAGCTCTTCCAGGGGGAATCCTGAGGAATCCCAATGCCAGCCTGAGATATAGTCCCTCCAGCAACTTAAGCCTCAAAATTGGTCCTTCAGCCCATGCTAAAGTCCCCTGACTCTGCTTCCTCATTGGAAGGTGTGTTTGCGTTGTGATTGAAGAGGCCTTGGAAAGATTCCCTCCACCGATCCACAACATCTCGAGTCAAGGTCAGCAGCCCGCCATCTTCAGTATAGACAGTCTTGACAGTGTACTGCTTCGACCTCCTGGGTCGCCGGAGGGTGGACCAGAATCGCCTTGAAGCCCTTTGTTACATCATTCTCCATGGCCTTACCGAACTCCTCCCGTGCCCAAGTTTTTGCCTCATCAACCACCAACACCATGTGCTGCTTTGCCTGTCATCTGCCTCTGGAGTCCCACAAGCC
The DNA here is from genome assembly GCA_901007705.1 of Fistularia tabacaria. Classification (NCBI taxonomy): domain Eukaryota; kingdom Metazoa; phylum Chordata; class Actinopteri; order Syngnathiformes; family Fistulariidae; genus Fistularia; species Fistularia tabacaria. Next base: position 355,359 of record CAAKHD010002763.1, on the reverse strand, counting down.
AGAAAAGCTTGATAGGAGTCCCCCAGTAACACGCTAGAATTTGTGAAAGTAAACTTTTTTGATCACAAAAGACAGGTTAAGACAGTCAGAGAAACAATATCATTGCATGAGCCGTCCCACAATATTTGGATTAAAATTCATTATCTATCCATCATAGGCCAAGAGTCTAAATCCCAGGGACCAAATGTGAGTTCACAGGCTGGGTTTTGCTTCTACTTCGTGGAATGCCTTGAAACTGCACAAGCAAAAAATGTAAATAAAATAAAAATTAAAATTAAAATCAAAATAAAAAAAGAATGACATAAAATATAATATATAGAGTAACAAAAAAAACATTGCTGAAAAAGTGCCCTGACCTTGTTGATAAGTTTTTTGCCTTTTAAATGTGCCAACTCGTAATGGGGAATTTGATTCTTTATGGACTCGAATTTATATGAGTCACTCAGCGAAGAGAATCGGGGTTTTGAGTCATTCGAGTCACCGAGTCATTCACAAAAAGTATGTGAAAATGCATTTGCGAACACAAGGTCCAAACCTTCCAGGTACCTATTTGTAACAAGGAAATAATCAATTTCATTGTGAAAGAGGAGTGAAGGAACAACACTCGTTAAAGGAGAAAATAGAAAATATTTTTCTCTCCTAGATAATCATTAATATGGTACAAAATATATATATTGTGGCGGACACTAAAGGCGCCGAGGATCCGTCGTCATTTCCTCAGCAACACACCACAACATTTTCTGAAGTCAAACATTACTATGTTGGAACTTAATAGCGAGCGCATCGAACTGCAGTGCGCAGTGGTGAATCATATACTAAAGTTGTTGTTTGTCTTCAGGAAAGACAGTGGAACTGGATTTTTTTTGATATTTTTTAAACTTTATGTGTCATTCATGTATTTACTTATTCATACCTTCGTGACTTCCTTAGCAGAACAATCATAACGTGTATGGTGAATAATATCCTTTAAAGCCGTCACTCAGAGATGGAGCATTGCAGCGGACTCTCATCTTGGGTCACTCTCAGGCTATCCAAGCGCTAAGAGTGGGCCTGCTGCTGAGCTTGGGACGAGTCCTTCAGTGGGTGAATCGTTCTTGGGCTGCGTTCTGATTCCTCACTCATTTTGGGTTGGGTTGGGCTGCTCTATGAGTCTTCGTTCATTTCAGGTAGGGGAGGGGTAGGCTGCGCTCTGAGTCAGTTAAATTAGTTTTGAACGATTCGTTCACGCACATCACCAGTGCCCGCTTTCCATATTAAACAGGTGTGCAGACAACCCGTTAATCATATAGCGCAATTATCAGCAAGAAGGAAAGCAACGCTGTCAGAAGAAAACCACCTTTTATTTAAACGTTTGACCCTTTACTTTACATGCTATTGCTTCTGAGAGCAGTTAAGACATATGACAATACGCATGTAGTTATCACCAGCTAACAAATTGATTTTCACTGTTTTAGATATATTCAGCCTAGCTAGTTTCATTGTTCGAGGTCTTTCCACAATGTCTGGGCGGGCAAGAGCAAGATCGAGAGGCCGGGGACGCGGTCAGCAGACCCCGGGAGCGGTGAGAAGTCTGGGTGTTTTCGTCTCAAGTTTTCATGGGGGGGAGGGAGTCTTGTTTGGGGCTTTATCCGAGGATATTGGCAGTATATTATTTGTGAAGTTTGCCATTTCAGCTATCACCGCCACGATACACGTGTCTGTGTGCAAATGAATACACTAAAATCTTAACTTTGCGATGCGAAGGGACTACTGAATGTGAATTATCAACATTCATTTTAAAGTAGCGTTTCGTACACAGACAGAAACAGATCTGTCTACAAAACTCGGCAGTTCTTAGTGTGATGTCTGCCGGAAACAGAAGTAAATGTTGTTTTAAACGTATTATAGTTTAATGAATTACATCCCTGTTGTTTTGATCGCACCAATCAATATCTATTCTAGACAGCCCTTTGAGTAGGCATATAGTACATAAAGGGAAATTATTGTACATGGTTAATACTGAAGTTCTTGTCACTTGGGTTTGCTAATACAGTAATATTGTAGACAGCATTGTGGATTTTGTTCTCCCCTTGAAGAGCCAGCCTCAAGAGCATGCCCCAAGGCCTACTCCCCATGTGGAAAAGGACCCTGTTTATAGAGGAAGGCAGGAGGGTGCTTCTGGGGTTGAAACTAGGAAAGGTAAAGTTATATAGTTCTGCATTTTGTTTTTCTAAAAAAGCTTAAATGATCGTGGCTTTATCTCGCAACTGAGACTAATCTTAAACCTTAAGAAGATGAAGAAACTCATCTGTAAGAATGATTGCATTACATTTCTATGTTTCTCCACTGTAGTAACAGCCATGTACATTATCCTTGCAACTGGGTATGATATTCTATTAATTAATTTGTTGTAGCTATTCTACAGATTCCAGCTGGCTTTCAGCAGATGAAACTAGGAGAAAAAAGTGGACGCCGCCAAGATTTTCTTGATGTTGGGATTAATACCAGACAAGCTATGGACCATGTTAAAGAATCAAAGTCTGGTCCGTTAAAATGCCAATTTTCAGTCACATGAATATCTATAGCCTTTGTTAATTTGGTCTCCCATGAAGAGGGCAGCTTAAACTTCACAAATCTGTCTTTTTAGGAACAACTGGTGTTCCAATTCATTTGCTGGCCAACTTCTGTCGCATCCTGTCCCGCCCTCAGTGGGTTCTTTATCAGTACCACGTGGATTTCAAACCCCCAATGGAGGCCCATCGTCTCAAATCTGCCCTACTCTTCCAGCATGAAGAAGTACTTGGTTCAGCACGAAGCTTTGATGGGGCACTGCTTTTTCTTCCTCGAAGACTTCATTGCAAGGTACTCTAAATATCAGAATAAAACACAAATGCAACCTTTAGTGCCTAATAACGACGTCAGTGAGACCCCTTTTGGCTCCTTGTTTAAAAAAAAAAAAAACATTCTCATGTTTCTTGTATTTCAGGAGACAGTGCTACACAGTATGACAAAGAATGGTGAAAGGGTTGAAATTACTGTCATCCTGACGAATGAACTTCCACCTACATCCCCAGTGTGCTTGCAGTTTTTCAACCTTGTTTTCAGAAGGTTATTTTCCTAACTTCTAAACACTGATCAAAATTAATAAATCTGGCAAATCCCAAAAAGTACAGCAGTTGAGGTTCTTTATTTTTTCCTGAACGGCTGTAGTTGAGATTCTATATTTATCAATCCCATGGAAAAAGAAAAGAAAATTCAGCAATCTAGTTAATGCTGCTGGGATATATATTCCTTAGCTTCTGAAGATGAAATTGAGTCTAAAAAGAGTGGTGGCAGCATTAAGAGCTGTATTCTAATGACCTTTTTACTGATCCTTACTGAAGCATGATATTTCTGCATCTTATTTTCTTGCCACTTTTTTCCTATCACTGTTACATGTAATTTAGCCATAAAATCCTGTTTGGGGAAAAAAAAAAAAAAAAATAGTATATTGTATCCTAAAGTTAGCTACATGTACCTATTTGAATTCATGGGTTCTCCTTTAAATATAATTTCACATTATGTCATTAGGATCTTGCGAATTCTCAACATGCAGCAGATTGGACGCAACTACTACAACCCCTGTCATTCAGTTGACATCCCACAGCACAGGTATATGTATTGTGATCTTTGCCATTTATAAACTTGAGTGTGTAATTTATTAAAAAAAAAATATATATATATATATGATGTACGTATTCAGTTAGTCTTAACTTAATTACAAAAACACGATGAAAACAGGTTATACAATTACAAATGAAAAATCGGCACAAAATATAATACAATTGTGTTTTCAAAGATTCCAGTTTCCTTCCATTTGTTTTCGATGTTTTGAGACGTTGCATTAGTCAGCCTTTCTAGTCAGAAAAAAATTCAACAGGCATCCAGATGGCTCATTCATTCTCTGTACTGCAGCACTTCAAGACCTAGTGTCAATATATTAAGTTAACTTGTCTTTTAGAACCCCAAACTAGCTTTTGAATAAGTTCTATGAATAGGGGATTTTCAGTACAATATGAAAAATAGTCAAGAATATGGCTTGTACCCTGCATTATTATACAATATTAATGTGTGTGTATACATTTTGTACTTCAAAATTAGCTGTCATCTTCCTCATGAGTAGTTTCAAGTCCATGAAGCAGTTCTGGTCATACGTCTCATTCAGTGATGGGAAGCCACTTCATATCTAGGCAATGATAAGGGAGGTTGAAGGTGATACGTGTTCTTTTCATAATTTTAGGCTAAAAATTTGGCCAGGCTATACCACAACCATCCTTGAGTACGAGTCATCCGTCATGCTCTGTACCGATGTGAGCCATAAGGTGCTGCGTAGCGAGACTGTCCTAGACTTTATGGCCAACCTTAGAATGAAGTTTGGAGGTCAACACTTTATTGATGCCTGTGCCAAGGAGCTGATTGGTCTGATAGTCCTCACCACGTAAATATCAATTAATTTTTGATATTCACAAGTCTTGCTTTCTATCTTTTTTGTAAATTTTAGTTTACTCAGTCGCTGGGCCTATTGTGTCTCACATTCTTAGGTACAACAACAAGACGTACAGAGTTGATGGCATTGCATGGGATCATACTCCGAAAAACACTTTCAAGAAGGGAGAGTCTAACATCTCCTTTAAAGACTATTATAAGAATGTAAGCATCATTCATAACTAAAATATTAGTTATTTGAAATTTTATGCATGGGCAAAAATGGCAAACATTTTTATTTCCTCAAGATTTTACAGGAATTACTTAGTTTTTTTGTTTATAATCGTCAACGCCTTATATGGATCACTTGTGACTAATTTGTTTTGTGTTCTCAGCAATATGGCCTTGAAATCACAGACAACAACCAAGTGCTGCTTATAAGCCACGTGAAGAAGATTGGTCCTGCTGGAGGTCCTCCTCCTGGCCCAGCCATGCTTGTCCCAGAGTTATGCTACCTTACAGGTAATCAACTCACTCTACTGTTTCTAAAAGGCATCTTAACTGTCCTTAGACAGTAAGTTTGATAAATTGCATACAAAATGTGGGATTTCTAAAATATTAATGACATGTTGCATATTATTTCATACATGGTTATCATAGAAGTTCTGTTCTCCAATTTTAGATGAGATGGTCCAAGTTTAGATAGAATACATATCTGGCTAATTATCTAGTTTGGGGGAAACTCATGGACAGTCAAAATTTAGAAATGTAGGAAAAGTTATGTGATGCGTTAGGGGTTTATATGAACCTACTACCTGTGGTTTGTTCTTCCCTTAAGCTCAAATCACTTGAATATGAGAAAAGGGGAAAGGAAAAAATTGTATGGACCTATACCTGACTTTTTATAAACTAGATTGAAAAAAAAAAAAGTCTGATCAACCAATTCCAGTGAATTTATGGTAAGAATTGACAAGAATTCTTTCCATAACTGGGAAACATGGTGGTGCAGTGATTAGCGCTTCTGCCTCACAGCAATCCAGCTGAGGCCCTGCCAGTCAAAAAAACATGGAGCAGTTCATTAGGAGACCCTAAATTGCCCAGCTGCTTGAATGAGAGAGCAAATGTCGTTTGTCTGTATAGATAATTGACTGGTCCAAGGTGTACCCTACCTCTCGCCCAATGACAGCTGAGATAGGCCCCAGCACCCCCGCAACCATGAATACAGGATAGGCGGTATAGATAATGGATGAATTGACAAGAAATTGACAAGATATTTCAAACACATTTGAAACTACAGTTTGCTAACACATTTCTTGAAAAGTAGGATGAAGTTATCTTCTGAGATGACAATCAGTAGTATTCATCACACCCACTCCATTCATACATAAAAGTCCCTAATATACTCTTGAAAAGAGAGACAATTCGATTAGTTCAGTGTGAACTGAACATTGACGGTGAGTGAATCCTTTAATTTTTAAATTAATCATAATATGAAGCCCACTCTGTTTGACAGGTCTCACTGACAAGATGCGAGCTGATTTCAACATCATGAAGGATTTAAGCAGCCACACCAGACTGAACCCAGACCAGAGAGAATTCCGTCTCACCAACTTTGTCACCAACATAAATATGTAGGTGACTGAATAGATGTGACATGAAACTTTGGCAAGGTGTTCTATTTTCAGAGGTTCATAAGAAGTGGATATACCACAGGCAATTCTTTCCACTGTCATATTTGAAAATTTGTCACTATTAGAAAATTGAGCTTTAATTTTTTCAGCCCCTGTTACTCAAACTCCAGTGAATGCAGGTGTCAATGAATCCACTGGCTAATGCTGTTACAGGTGTTTGGGCTTCCTCCGTTCTTCTAGTCCCTGCAGCTTTTGTAAAAAAATGAGCTAAATTGACCAAATTGAAATGAAAATTTAACACCTATATGTAATCCCAATCAGTAAGCCATAGCTTTACTGTTTTAAGGAATGCTGACGCTCAAGAAGAATTGGACAAGTGGGGATTTTCATTTGATAAACAACTCCTGAATTTGACGGGAAGAGTCCTCCCAAGAGAGAGGATTTTCCAAGGCCAAAGATCGGTAGTGATGCCTTTTGGTAATGTTTTGTTTGTTCTTTTGTAGAAATTAATGATGCAGTTGATCATAAGTGTTTCACATAATTTGTAACCTAGTATGAGTACAATCAATGGGCAGCTGACTGGTCCAAAGAGATGCGTGGGATCCCTGTGATCAGCTCAGTTCCACTGAATAACTGGCTCCTATTTCACACTCGGCGTAACAGCCATGAAGCTCGGGCCCTCCTGCAGACCCTCCATAAAGTCTCCGTCCCCCTTTCCATTTGTTTGCAAAGACCTTTCTTGTAAGTGCTAACTTTAAAACAATAATTCTGTATCACCTGACTGCCTTTAACTTTCTGCATTTTTGAGACTGAAGAACAATAATTTTAGGCCAGTTACCAAATTTAGCACGAAGTAAATATAGTGAGTCCAAACCAATTGTTTTGGGTTGGTAGAAAGTTGTTTTTTGTTTTTTTTGTTTGTTTTAGTGGATATGTAAAATTGATAGACTAGCTCTCACTGTTGTCCTGACTTTTTGAACAGGCAGTAGTGTCTTGTACCTGTAATGGATTACTGGTTAGTGTAAAATGAAGTGTCTGAAATTAAATTAGTAGCTGGAACACATTGGAGGTTTTGAGTGTCTGACAAGAAATGCTGTGCCTAGCCCAAGTTTTATCAGACATTCCATGCAAAGTAAGAAATTAAAGTCTCATAACTTTTAGCGCTTAGCACCACTCTTCAACAAAATGTTTTGTTCCACATTCCCATTGACAAGATATTTATCTTGAGGAAAAAAGGAAAGAATGCTAGTTAACATTAGAATATTTTGACAAGTTTTATCATCTGTTGTTAAACAAAAACCTGCAACACTTTGACCATAAATAGAGAACTAGCAATAGAAAGTCATTTGTAGTTACTGTATATTTCAGCCAGGTCCTGTGTGACTAATGTATGATATATATTCATCAGGATTGAGTATGAAGATCATCAAGAATCTCTGCTCAGAGCTCTGCAACACAACGTTACACCTGATACACAAATAGTAAGTGACTTGTTACAGGATTCTAAGTTTATTTCGTTTTTTCTTTTGTTTGTTTTTTACTTTTGCATTTTATTGTGCAAGTATTACTATTATTTCCATGCACTTATATGACGCAAAGTTGTAATTCAAGATGATCTTGGTCATCCTTACAAAGAACTTTCCCTTGACCTGTTAGGTGGTGGTGCTCCTTAGCAGCAACAGGAAGGACAAGTATGACTGTATTAAGAAGTACCTTTGTGTGGATTGTCCCACCCCTAGTCAGTGTGTGGTGGCCCGTACACTAAGCCGCCCTCAAGCCCTCATGACTGTTGCTACCAAGATTGCTCTGCAGATTGCTTGCAAAATGGGAGGTGAGCTTTGGAGTGTGGAAATCCCTGTAAGTCACTTTATGATTCTTAACATTTCAACTTATTTTGGATTTAAACACGTCAATCAGGTGTAATTGCTGATGAAAGCACTTTTGCCCAATGCTGTACTGTTGCTGTACTGTTATCAACACTATCATGCCTGTTTCAACAGCTCAAACAGCTAATGGTTGTAGGCATTGATTGTTACCATGATACCATTGCTGGAAAAAGGTCCATTGGCGCACTGGTGGCTAGTTTGAACCATAATATGACCAGGTTAGTCTCTGTAGCAAGAGCAGGCATGTTGCCCTCAGCCTGAGTTTAAAAATGTATGTAATATGAACCATATTTAAGATGTGAAATGAGACCAATGCCTAAGTTGTAGTTTGCAATTTGTCTTCTCCTGAAGGTGGTTCTCAAGATGTGTGCTGCAACACAAAGGTCAGGAAATCATGGATGGCCTGAAGATGACCTTGGCTGGCAAGTTCTAAAAAGAAAATTAAATTGATTTTGTCCAAACTGATGAATCAAACTCTAATTCAATATTTTGCTTTAAGCTGCACTCAGGGACTATCTGAAGTTCAACAGGTGCCTGCCTTCTCGTATCGTCGTGTATCGTGATGGTGTGGCAGATGGGCAGCTGCATAGTGTGGTCAACTATGAGGTTTCTCAGATCATTGATGCCATTAAGTCAATGGGACAGGATTACATGTATGTCTTGCATGTCTCAAATGTTCATTGCAAGGCAGGGGTGTCAAACTCAAGCCCCACATGGCTTCGATCAGGGCCAAAATGCTAAAAGGAGTGGAATAAACTATAGGTATATTAACAATAGCTAATTTGTCAGGATTTTACCCTTACGTCTCACTTGAATAGATATTCTTCTGTGTGGCCCTTGAACTAAAATTAGTTTAATACTCCTGATGTAAATGCTTTAGAGGCAGCTCTTAACACCCACATGTTCAGTTTGACTGGTTTGGGACCCTGTTTGAAGGCTCAGTTTTTTTTGCTTCTTTTTGTCTTTGTTATTCATTTTCTCAGGCCAAAACTGAGCGTTGTGGTAGTGAAAAAGCGTATCAGCTGCAGGTTCTTTGGCTATTCAAATGGCAAGGCGTCTAACCCTCCTCCAGGAACCCTCATTGACTCAGAGGTCACCCGTCCTGAGTGGTACATTTTGTTTACTGTTCTTGCACCTTGTTGACTTGTTTCAATAAGATAATTCCAATATTCATTTCATCTGGCAGGTATGACTTCTTCATTATCAGTCAGGCTGTCCGCTGTGGAAGCGTCTCTCCAACCCACTACAATGTTGTATATGATACGAGTGGCCTGAAACCGGATCACATGCAACGACTTACTTACAAGCTGTGCCACATGTACTACAACTGGCAGGTATGGAACAATAGCTTTATTACACATCCTTGTGCAGCTTTTTCAATTTTACTTTTTTTTTTTTTTTTTTTTTTTTAAACCACTGTTGCAAGTAATGACAGGGTTTTTTGTTTATCGTCTTTTTTCAGAATTTTAACAAGTTAGTGGCATGTTTCATAATTTGAAGTTTAAGACATTGAAATTGACTTTTTTTTTGTAATGCCATAGATAAAATAGTGAAAAGGCCTTAATCTTTGTGTTCTTATGGAGAAGATGATATATTCTTTAATTGTTATATCCGTATTCTGTCGTTAGGATTCTTAAGGTAATTGAGGCACAATTTCAGAATGATTAACTCCAATTGAAGATTTTTTTTTTTTTTTAATTATTGCTGAATTTACAAATGTTTTCTCTTCAATAATACATAATGGTCTTTTGTAAAAATGATATTATCAGGCAAGCTCCCCAGTTTGTAGGCACAACATTAAAAGCCCCCCCTAACTCCCATCGAAATTTAGAATTTTTTTTTTTTAAATTTTTTTTAAAGGTGTAGATAAATAACTACATTGAGTCTTGAAAAATGGTAAATGTTTTTTTTTTTTTTCCGTTAATTACTTCTTTTCAATGTCAATTGTAGGGGATCATCAGAGTACCTGCCCCTTGCCAATACGCCCACAAGTTGGCCTTCCTTGTGGGTCAAAGCATCCACCGAGAGCCCAACTCACAGCTGGATGACCTCCTCTTCTACTTGTAGATGGACCCTTATGTTCATCTTGTGAAGTAAATGTTTGAAAACTGCTGGATAGAAGTGCAATCCTGTTTTTTGTTTCAGGATTTGAGTAGTAATAATGTGTATATACATACACAGTTCAAGATGTTCTAAAGGTATTTGTTTTTTGTCCAGTGCTTCAATTTAAGTGGGCCAATGCTTTCATCGCAAAATGTCCAAGCTAACTGAAGTAGTTTCAGAGAATTTGTGTACTCACGGTTTCTCATCTTTATTGATAATCATTTTGTTTCTGAGAGGGGAAAAGAACTCTTTCTTCGAGTATCCTAGAATCGTTTTTTACACAAGGAATAGCTGTCATTTCAGTGTTTTTAGATTTTCATTTTGTGTTTCTACAACTAAAGATGCATCATTATAGTTTGACAAAATGTCTTAGCAAATATTTTGCAAATTAAAAAAACATTGATTATATAATTTGTGTTATATTGAGTCAGACATGCAAAACTTGCAAAATATCAAATTTATTCCTCTTTTTTTAAGAAAAGTTTTCACATGCACACCCACACAATAATTTGTATCCATCAATATAGGTTGATACTTTTTATAATAAAGCTAGCACACAATTGCAGACTTTTAAAACAATATGGTCTTGAAAGACACCATGGGAAAAGCTTGCACTGTTAGATTATAAAGTTAATGTACAAAAAAGGCAGTTTGAAAATCAAGTATAAACATTTAAAAACAATTTTTACAAATGGACAAAGTACAAAAAGAGCAACAGTCACTCAAAATGAAAAGAAGCTATGTCAGGACATGGTCAACATATGGTAAAAGATGTACATCTGCTCACCAAGGACTAACATGGCTGTCCAGCCAAAAGTTGTACAGAAAATGTTAGAATGTTTTGCATACATTCCTTTTTGGCAGTTTTTGATTGTGTAGAAGAAAAAAAAAAAAAAGGCTGCTTTTGTTTTTTCTCTGTAATGATTGGGGAGTCGTTTGAGTAGATAGAGGTGGACTTATCGCACATGGAGATGGACATCTGCACAACTGGGCAGCTCTGAAAATACATTGGCTTTCAATTCATCATACATTCACTACTCTACATTTAATGTGTATACATATATCAATATACAGTACTTATATCCTGCACCATCATAACTGGACACTGAACAGGCGTCAACAATAGGTTGGCTTGAATAAACAAGATTCAGATTTCGGGTTAGGGTACTGGGGCTTTGTAGAGGTAGCCTTGTGTCTGATCAACTGCAGAGGAAAATCTTCCAGCGTTCCCACGAAGCCTGACTGTGTTGCATTTTAGGCATCGCATGGGCTACAATGATGGGACTGACTTCACCTATGCTATATCACAGTCTAACCAGCGTCTCAAGGTCCCGAGAACGTTGTTTCCTTGCAGTCTTTGTGTTTACATGCACGCTAATAAACCAGTCCTTAAGCTATTACTGAAGTTTTCCAGGTGTGAAGCGCGGTCTCTCTGATAGAACCTGTAACCAGACTGAGAAATTTGACAACCATGTAGCTCCCCCCACACATACACCTCATGTGCAAAAAGTAACTGGTGACATATCTGTGTAATTTCAGTTGCAAAACTTGTTTTTGCATTACTAAAGTGCATGTTAATGTGGTAATTCATTATTGCTATTATCTGGTCACTTCCAATTACCTCATTGTGTGCATGTAAACACATTTGTTCATGCTTGGAATTGGATGTGCATTGGCATTGTGAATAAAGTGCCTTAATTTTCTCTACTTCCCCTACCCTCAGAAATTTCCGGAAAGACTTTAATTGTTATTCATAGATGATTTTTGAGGTTACATTTCTGAACATAAATTTTGCGCATCAGACTATTGACCCAGACTCCTGGAGATTTATAAGTAAGCTGTGGTCTTGCGGAATCACAAGTCACACGACATCCTCTCACAAACCATGAGTAACACCTGCGTATCGCTTTTTTTTTTTTTTTTTAGAACCACCAAAAGAAAAGTAGGTATGGGACTGGATTCTCTATGGGACAAAGTACTAACCATTGTGCATTATAAGGCAAGTACATGGAGGCTGGATCTGCATGGCATTTCCATCCAATTGGAAACAGCAGGCTGAGACCCTGACGATAGCATGTGCTTGTTTTTGGGAAAAACACTTGTATCACATTGTTGACATGGGGCTTGAGCATCCTGCTGATTTTTCAGAAAGCCACATTCTCCAGGCTGAGCCAATCACTGCTTCCTTTGAAGGGGCATCATGAGGAAAGGTGCAAATCAAGCAAACCTTGCATACATTTCACATGACTGTCTGTTTCCTCATAAGCCAAGGGGACTCAGGTTTAAATTGAGCCCACTGTGTGAATGACATTCTGCTTACTACATCTAAAAACATCTTTGTCAGGCCCTGGCATGATAGGATGGATTAAGCGCTGTTAGTGTGACAATGTCTTGAATTGCAACAAAACCTCCTCAGCCAGACTGCGAGGTAAGCCCTCCAACACTTCTGATGCCATGAAGTCTCAGAATCTGTGAAGTATATTGAACATATGCAGCTAATAAGATTAAATAAATTCAAATATCCTAGAATACAGCAATGTACAAGAATAAAGCATTTGCTGAGCTCATAAATGCCCCCTGTCCACTGTTACGTATACAGTATTTTATTTTACAGTGCCAAGTCTTTGCAATAGTTTCTTTCCTTTGGAGAGCAGTCCCTTTTTCTTTTTGGAGGTGTACATGTCCATTGGGGCCCTGATCGGACTGCCGGGCCCCAAGTTGGCAAGGCCACAGCCAAGGATGTGTGGACGCACTGTGCTTGTGGCTGCTCTTCTGGGCGGACCCAATTTTCCCAGTGGAACCTAATGGGAGACCCGTAAGGGACAGTTGAGGGTGTTAAAAAACCAGGTGTCTCTCACACCTCAGCCTCTACTCCCCTTGTCTTATTTCCTCTGACTGGGTGAAGTCTAGCTCCCTGGACGTTGTTCTGTGCACCCCTACTCCCCCCCCCCCCCTCCCTGTCTCCAAAGTAGAGTGTCCCCTCTGTCTAATTTTTTAATGACGCTGCCATGAATAAGCTACAACACATAATAGATGCATGATTCACTCGCCTTAAACATTTACTAACCTCCACATCCACAGAAGGAGACATTTCCCAACAATGACTAGAAAAGACAGGGAATTTCCTCTCACAGCAACAGATACATTTCCATTTTGGGACAAGTGGGACATATTCATATCACATTCACTTTCCTTCCTCATATATATATATATATAAAGATATTTACTGATACAAATGGGTTACAAAGAAACTACTCGTCACTATTCCTTTTCTGTAATCATAAGCTAAAAGGCTTCTTCAACTTGCACTTTGGGAAGAGAGATGGTTCAAGTAAGTATAAAATGAGTCTGCTGCATTTATTTCTGTATTCAGTTTAATGAAATTGTCTAACTATTTGCTGTATTAACAAAGGTATATGTAGACCAGAAAACAAGGTTTGGTGCTACAGCCTGGCTGCTTTTTCAAATTTATAGAATTTTTTTACCACGCTGTAAGTAAGATAATGTGCTAAGCTTTTTTTGTGAAAATACTGAAAAGCATTTGGTACGATTTCACGGCAATATATGACTAAAGTTTAGAGAAATCTATTGGGGTCATACTGCTTTAGTGGGTAATTTTGCTGATCTCAGTCAATTCTATTCAAACTGGTTTGTTGAGTCAGAGATGCTTTGATTTCATTTCAAGAAATGCGATTTCAAGTTGTTGGTTCTAAACTTTTTTGAGAATAAACTTGAGATACCATCTTGAATACAAGTCAACTCCTTCAGTCTATCAAAACACATTTGGAGAATGTTCTATCTGAAAGTGTGTGAGCGTTCTTCTTGGTGAAGGTAACTATCTCAGTGGAAAAACCAAATTCTTCAGTGATAGTTGTATCTTCCTTGACCAGTACGAGTGCCGAAAATTTAACTTTCCTCTACTTTATTTTCTGTCTGGTCCAAATACTTTGTCACAAAGTAACTTACCAAACACAAAATAGTTCCTGATTTTTAAAAATGTGGATTTCAATGGCAAATTTAATTAATCTATTAAAATTGGGGAAAATCTGACTATTTCTCATTTTGCAGAGGAATTTTAATCTCTGTGTTACAACTTGTATGATTTGTGTTTTAAATTGTTCCAATGTGTTAAATGAAATATTGTATATACTATGTAATGCTACCATGCTGTGTTCATTCCTGTCGCATCTTGGTTCGCTTTGCAAAAGGTGGCCAATGACACTAACGTTGAAGACTAATATAAATTAGGATTTTCTTAATATTTCTGAATATTGACTGGTTTTAAAAAATCAGCCTAATCTAAACACTTAAGATTTCTTTTATATTTTCTTTGGGTATTTCTATTGAAGTAGTAGATGCGAGCAGCAGTTCTGATTACTGACAGTGCAATAATGGCCTTTTAGCTTACTACGAGTTACAGCAGGAGACATGTTTCAGGAGACGGACATTTTCATGTACAACACCCAGAGAAACAACTGAAGATACCATACTTCTTGTCTAATGCATTGGCTAGGTTACCGTCTCCTAGCAACAAACAGTATAGTGTTTTGCGAAACAGAGAATCTTCCTACCTCTACCTAAAGGTATAGCAGCACTAAAGGAATGTTAAATAAAGTACATATGTTGCATACCAGAAACTAAGGGTACCCATGTCATCTGCATTAGACGAGGGGAGCGTAATCTTGGTATCCTCAGTTGCTCACTTACGTGACGGAAACAGAGCCGTTAAGGTGTGAAATGAACACTCTTCTTCTGTTTTGCCAAGCAGGTGAGGAAAAGAAATAAAAAAATATGGTGATGGCATTTAAATATTTTGAACTATGACAATGACAAATTACAATAAAGAGAAAAATAACTGATGACACCTATTATTATTTAAACCATTGCATTATTTCTTTAACACAAAATAACATTACACATTTACATTTCTTTTAAATAATTATTTATGAAATTATTCTCTTACGGCAACATGGGTTAGGTGACATACTTTACAAGACTGCAATGTACAAAACAAGGTGTTCAGGAGCTGATACAAAAGTTACACTCGACTTATCTTGATATAAAATTCATGCATCTGGACTAGTGGACATGCTGTGCTACAGACTACATAGTTCATCTCTCGGTACATCAAAACTATTTACTCTTTTAGAAATGATTCGGGATCAAACACAGAATATATTCAGAAATCCTCTGCTAATTATGCATGTGCAAAAAGTGGTAACTGCTGTTTTCAAGACATGACAGAACAAGTAGAAAGTCACATTGACACCCCTCCACCCACCAGATTTACTCTCATTGAGAATGCCTTATAGATATCCAAGTTTTGTACAATACCACCCTTTCAAAGCAGTAAACAAAAAATAAAAGTATGTTTGTCAAGTATTAGTCTTAAAGTTAAAAGTTTTATTTTTTTCATAGACATCTATTTATTTACAGCATAAGTCAAAAATCCCCATTTTAGTTTGACTAATGAGACACACACGCACACATGCACACACATACATACAAACACTGAACTTAAAGAAAACTAAAAAGATTAAATGGATGACAGAGTGCTAGTACTGCGAAGGAGCATGTACCCTTTTGGTCTTTATCCGTGCTGGAGTGTCCTGGGGATATCGAGATGGTGAGTCAGTGAGAAAAACCTCTACATCGTCAGGCACTTCTTCAAGAAAGTTGGAGGGAACAAGTCCATTGTGTCCATTGAGCTCGCCCTGAAGACAATATGACAACAGTGAGTTTCAACAATTTCCCTCCACACTCATTTGTTGAACACAGCTTTAGAATTATACCCACAAATATAGTTAAGGATTTTACAACGAAAGAAATGGAAATTTCAACTGTGACTAATCAACAAATAAAAAAAAAAAAAAAAAATGTGATCATTGAATTCTTGCAAACTCACAGCAGATGATCCTTCATAATTTCAGGGTAAGTCACAACTATGCAGGTTATTTTTGCAAATGTCTTATGTTGAAAAATAGTAAACTACTAAGTAGTTAACAACAGAAATGTTAAGAACTCACGTAGTAAAAGCCATCTTCATCGATTTCGCCAAAAACAGTGATGACATCACCAGCACAGAAAGTCAATTCAGCCTGTCAAAGAACAAAAAGCTTTGAGACTGACCCATCAGACCTTCAGTATCATTTGATAATATTCTCAATACCACTTTCAAAACATCAAATCTACAGGGAAGGGATGACTTGAAATTCTGTGCTTCCTTTTCCAATGTAATGTGATGCATCTAAAAGATGAGTGTCAGATTAGTCTTAGCAGACTGACTGTTGCAGCTGCAAATGCATCAGATGATGGAACTGTGAAGACAGGATAGCAACACATTGGGTACATCTCTCCTATGGGACGCTCAAGAACACACGGACCAGACATAGCGCATGTACAATACGCAGGAGACAGGTTGACACAAAGACCAATCCAGGGATGGAGGCGCTAGCTCAGGCAATGCAGGAGGTGCATTTTTCATGACCATCAGAGACAGAAGGCCAAGGCCCATTCATTTAACCCCACCTCCTCATTTAAACTCCATCAAACAGGGAAGGAAACACACTCACACACAGCAGATGCCATTATATCCTCCTTGCCCTCACTCACCTCCTCATTCAGTCTGTTGCCCTCATACTGTTCGGTGGCAGTGCCAATAGAAAGGTGAGAGTAAGTGAAAGGAGGCGGGTTGCGGCCAACAGAACACCAAAACCCTTTTACAGTCCCACATTAAACACTTAGTCCTCAGTGAACCCACATTACTCTCAACCAAACTTAGGAACATAACTTGCTGTTTTATCCTCCTGTTCATTATGATGTCCGCGGCACAGAGATCATGACCTACCTTCAGCTCGATACGTTGGCAAATGATTGATGATGTGCAAATGACACATCAGACTCAGACAGCATGTTGATCTTGAAGCTGCTAGTCTGGAGTGTTCCAAATATCAAAACAAACATAACCTCTGAGTTTTAAAAAAGGTCAGCTTGTAAAGTTTGTATTTTTTTCTCTTCTTTTGACAACTTACTACTCCACAAAGAACACATTGTCTATTCAATTTATGCGAGTGTTCAAAATTCAAAGGAGAAAAAAGAACCACTTAAATGTTTTTGCATTTCTTGTTCTAACTTTGTAGAAAATAACTTGTCCCTGAAGCCAAAAAAAGATACCAGACCACTTTAAAAGGTTTTTGTTGTTACTTAGTTGTTGAATTTGCCGAAAGACAGAAAAAAAAATTCTCACTTTTTTTTTGCCAAAATGAATATCCAACAATATCCATGTTGTCCCTGGGCCTCCATTATGATGTCCTGTTTATAACCTATGCAATTTCGGTCTTCTTTTTTAAAACTAAAATTTCGTGAGTTGTCCTATCTCAAACTTTGAGGGCCTCAAGGTTAAAAAAACAACAAAAACCTAGAGGTTATTTTCCACAGACTTAATGTGAGAGTGTCCTCAATTATCTCATCTGTAAGTAAACAAACTTCTCTCTTAAAGTTCATCCAAACTAATTATAGACATGATAAACAAAAAATGTCTGATTGTTTTTTTTAAATTATAATGACAGAAATGTAAGGATCAATTAGAATGTCTGGAACTGCACTGGAGAACAGTACCTCTATGTCAACATTAGGGGAACTCTCTCGGGGATCGTAGTCATACAGGGCAACCATTCTCCGCGTTGACACTGGGTGCTGACGCCCACTACGCCTGTTCCTCTCTTTGTGGAGGGCAAAGCATGAAAAAGAAAGACACAACCAAAGAAGTAACAGGAGGGAATCATGTTAATACTCCATCCATGGATATGATAAACAAATTTGATATATATAAAAATAAGGTAATGTGCATTGATAGCAAACATCAGGAAGATAAGTTAAAGATATTTATAGACGAGCAAAGACAGAGAGCTCAAAAGTGAAGTGCATGTCAATTTATACGCACCTCTCTTGGACTTTCTGGACCTGCGATTTATTGATCGGCCATCTTTGAAACGATCACAGTTCACTTAATAGGAAAGCGTAGAAAATCATGATTTAGTGGGGAGAGTAGAGGGAAGGAAATACGTTTTTAACAAACGACTGTCACATTCAAGAAGACTAACAGTGAATCAATAAATGAAGTTGTGAAATACCTCACCTAACTTCTCCACTGGAGTGTTGAGTGGCAGGAAACCTTGTTTGAGGAGCTGGCCCATCATTTCATCATCCTCTGTTTGGATCTCAGAGACCATGTTACAAGGAATAAGACCCACTCGGTCTCTAACTTCTGCCTTGTAGAACCCATCTGTGTCTTTATTCCCAAACACCTAAGGAGATGACAAAGTGTTTGGGAAAATTATGTTTTCTCAAAGTGCAGACAAACCTGTAAATTCACAGTAAAGAGGACACTGTCTAGCACAACACTAAACAAAACAAACTACAGTTCAGTCGCTGTACTTATCTACTCATGCCAATGGCCTAAGAAAGTTGGAGGAAGTTTTTAGTTCATGAAACACTGCTGCCATTTCACAAGGAAAGCATTTTTTGAACTTTTTTTTTTCAAAATGATCACAAAATACAACAGAAGTTCTGTTTTTCTAAAATGATTGAAGTTTTTTATAATTAATATAATTATATATGATATAAATAATTAATGGCATAATACAAATGGCATAATAAGTCCAGGACAGTGGTCATCTAAAAGAAAGATGTGTGTGTGTTATGCCTTTTCAGGTAATAATTAAGGCTCTCAGAGATTTGGAATACATCCGGAGAGCAATAAAGTGGTCATTCATCATTTTTCAAATCATTTTGTCAGATTTGAGCAGGCAGTCACTTTCTCACTTCATCTTAGCATGGCAAATATGCTATCAAAAGTCTTTAACTTACCACTATCAGCACTGGATCAATCTATAAAGATTGAATTGCAATACAAGAAGAACTATTCTTTGACGAAATATTCCTAGCAACATATTTTAGTTAAGTTGCTTTTGATTATCTGTGTTTACAAGTCAAGGCAGTACCTTGATGATCTGGCCCTCCTTGAAAGGTAGCTCCTCATCAGCAGCATCGGGGTTGGGAGACATTGACAGGGGATCATAGTCAAAGAGAGCCACAAACACACGGGTCATCTCCTCTGGCTCAGAATCCTCAAAGTATTCCGGGGAGCGCCTTTCCTGCATGTGCCTGCGCCTGATGTGTCCGTCTGAAACATAGATCAGGCCTCTGCTGCTACTACCAGCCTTATACAGCCACGCTGGCTGCAGAGGCAATGAGAGCAGAAGATTTCTCTTTGTTAGAGCTGACAGGGGATCAGGCTATGTGATGCATGTGTGAAAAAAGAGCCAGAGATCAATTGCAATTATTGATTAAATTGTAATTTTAATTTCTTTTCACTTTGAAAAAGACACTTGTAGAAAAACAGCAGGGTTCTTCGTTCACACATCTCAGCTTGCTGGACGTGACAGTGACTGCACATCACAGAACACAGTAAAACACAGCACAGACAGGAAACAGGTTTCAAGCAGCTTTTAGGTGCAGGGAAATTGAATGACTGTGCATATCAGGGGCTAACAGGTAACACTGCACTCTTAGTCATTGCTGTTTCACTGCCTTATCTCACAGAGGCTGATTTAAGAGCATGCTTTCCTGAGTTTGAATGTACGAAGGAGAGCATTCCTACATCAAATGATGATGTAACGGCATGCTTCAAGGCCACAATGGGAAGCAAAAAGGTCAGGGAGCCACATTCCCTTGGGAGACAGCATATCAAGTGCACCAGCAATTTTTGGTGACCCAGATATTATGGACAGTGAAGGGCACAGAATTAACACGACATCCATTGCCCATTCCCTTCACAGATCACCATGTTAAATGTTTCAATGGCAGACAGATCTGATTAATATCTTGGACATGGCACACAAGTGAAATGTGATTTTTAAAAGACGTAAAGCTTGCTGTGATGGAGCTGAGATATATGTTTGAACCTGATAGCATGAGAGTAAACTAATGTGTGACCCACTTATGCTAACGGGAGTGGACAAAGTCCCAAGAATGCATCTTTTCCTCTTGCTCATGCAAAATCAAAGCAAGCTACTGGTTCAGAAAGGTGGTGGTGTTGGGGTGGGAGTTGGACGGAAAGTAGGAGGAAGTGAGGAAAAGCTGGGTTATAATTAAGTTAGATAGTGTTTATGATATGAAAGGAGAATCAGAGGAGTCAGTGGGATGGGGTTTCTTTGGATTGAAGCCAGAGGATAGGAGTACATACAGGGAAAGGATTTTCATTCTCCAGCGATGGGAAAGGAGGCTCGCCTGGTCTATCCCCTTCACTTTATGTAACTAATCTGACCTCAAGAAGGTTGCCAACTACCAGCACAGAACAAAGTCCGCTATCATATTACTACATTTGTTCAACAACGTTTCTTAGCCTTATCTGGTATAGTCATCTTGAAGAGAAGCTGCACCACATACCATATTGATCCTCAGAGGACACAGATCTCCATAGCCTTCGCCCAGCTACACTGCCATAGTAAACATCCTCCTTGATGGGTGAGAGGTTCCCCTCACTTCCCTCACTGTTACTGTCCATGGTGATCTCTATAGAAGACACCAATCACAACGTTATGGTCAGAGATCCTCCACACACACGCTCTGCACTACCTCATGGCCCATTCAGTCATGCTGAGACAGTAGGATGAGGATGTTGCCCTGAGCTTGGTGGGTGGAGGTTCAAGGCAACAGGTTTCACTCTGGAGTCACTGCGTGTAAAACAGCAATGTTTGCACCGTTGAAGGGGGAGGTCAAATGAAGTGGTCATGTAAACAAATTAGGCCACAGTATACATAGGAATAGGGTTGTAACTTTCCTTGAAAACTGCAAGTGAACAACTGGCGAATCCAGCTCATGAGGATGGGCATCTAAAGGGTGTGCAGACATCCTACAAAAAGGTGAGCTATTGGGTTGTTTAAGGTCTATGGAAGAGATGTAAAGCTTGGCTCACATGGGTAAGGGATACACATGGTATAAATAGCACAAACATCAGTGGCCCTGTGCGTGGGGGTTATGCATCCCCTCATGTGGTGACCTCACTAACCAATGGATGGAATAGGCCGTCGTTGAGGAGGGGTGCCGATGTGAACCGGCCTCCTCCCAGGGTGGTCCAGATGATCGGCGCTTCCATGTGAAGGCGTGTTCCCAATGATCTTTAGAGTAAAGAAAAAGACCACTGATCAGGACAATGAACTACAAGCAGTATGAAAACTAATTAAGAATCCCACAATCCTGTTAAAAACAAACTAAAATACGTAAGAACCAATAATTGGCTACCTTTTGTCCTTAAGGAGCCTAAATTATACCAAAAAATTAAATCCATTAAACAATAAGCAAACCCAAGAAACTATCAAAACAAAGAAATGAAAGAAACCCCTACACAACGACATGGACCAGGGTTAGGGAGGTTCAGATGTTTAACTAAAGACCATTTGCTTGGTTTTGTTTTTTTCTGTGCATGTCGGGTCCATGATGAGAAAAGTGAGCAAGTGATGCCATAAAAGACCAACATAAAAGAAAGCACAGATGGAGGAATTTGGTTGAGAAAATCTAGTGACGAGATTAGCTGAGCAAAGCCGGCTCAGTGTTAAACCTGTCCAAACATTCAATTCATAAGAAATGATAATGAACCGCAGATCGCCTTGCTGAAACAGGTGCAAGAGCTGAGATGATAGAAATGGGCAGTGGACTCATTATAGATGGAAACTGCTTGAGCGGTTTTCCTTTCTTATGTGAAGTAATAGCAGGCAAGAGATGCAAAAATAAAGCTCCAAGCACATGGTGGCCTACACGTGTAACAATACAAGACTGATGACATGGAGAACAGACTGTCTCTGTCAGCCAGGAGGGAATAGGCAGAGATAAAATGGGAGAGGCGCGCAATCATGCACTGCACTGACACTCTCCATCAAATGGGAACTTTGTCCTCCAAGACATGAGAAATCAAAACTTAAATGGCCTTTAGGTAAATAAAAACTCTACTGTATTTTAAAAGACACCTGTCATTCGAAGAACAAGTAAAGTAAGTCACACAAAGTAAAGTCAGAACAACCATGAAAAATCAAAATGTCAAATGAAAGAAAGGGAAATAATCAACAAAAAATAGACAACATTAAGAGAACAGAATGTCTGCAGTTTGCAGATGAAAAGTACAGCCAAAAGTCTGAATCACACACCAGTGACTGGTCCCGGTTGAGCCTGGACAAAGATTGGGCCCTAGCCTCCCTGTGGGGACTGTAATAGACCCTGTCCAGCTTGTTCAGCCTGCCCTCGCTCAGGGCCCCCTCCCTCGAATAGTTTCGTGCTCCAGGTTCCCGACCAGGACCAAAGTGATCCCTGTTCCTAAAGTCACCAGTGTGGACTGACTTGGCAGCAGTCAGTGGAACATCAGAGAACTCTTCCTCCACGCTGCACTGACGAGTCAGAGTTCTTTTACGGCCCATAGCCAGAGCCCGCCTTTCAATGGGGCCTTCACAGTGGATGATCCGCACAGGCCCCCGCATTGGGCTCCCATGTGTATAATACCCTCGATGACCCCTTCCTAAAGATCCTTCTTCCTCACTGCCACAGTCTAAACCACTATCAGGACTCTTGGTGTTCTGGCGGCTGGGGCGTCCCAAGCTGCGATCCTCAGCGTTGTAGCAGTATCGGCTGTCAGAGAAGCGAGGGGAGGAGCGCTGGCGCTGCAGGTGTCTCAAGTTTTTGTTGCCGCTGAGAGGATTGTTGGGGTATATTCTCCGCCGAGTGTGAGGCGTTCCCGGCCGTCCTCCCTCTTCAAAACTCAGACGCTGACCCATACTGTCCATGCTGTCCGACTCCTCCTCAGCCACCTCAGGGATGCTATGGAGACGCTTGCTTCGGAGCGACTTCTGTTTCACCACCTCCCTCTGGAGGTCCCAGCAGTCTCTTTCCTCAGCAAGGTCTTGACGCTTGTAATATGCCTCCATTCATGACCAGGATGCAAAGTTCCACATTTTTTCACAGTTCAGTAAGTCAGTTCAATTCAAAATGTTCAATTTATTTATATTTTTTTGAAGGGGGGTTGAAAAGCCAGGAAACAACACAGTATGTGAGTAGAATAAATAGGAGGGAAAGACAAAATAAAGACATAATTAGTTATTTGTGGCAATGTAGCAAGACATGCAGTCTCATTCGGTGAGGAGGAAATGGCATGCTCTGGAGAGGAATCTGTGCAGATGAAAATAACAAAACTGACAAAATGGGAGTGCACAAATGATTGAGAATGAAGAGAACTTTGCTTGTTGATGGAAGCTATCAGACGAAAAAAGACAAACCACTGTAGGAGGAGTTGCTGATGTGGGTAAATTAATGAACGATGACAAAATCCATCCAGATCAAAATCCATGAAATTAAAATGTAAGTAACGTTAATAATAAGACAAGAATTATTTAGCATCAACTTAACAATTCTAAAATTGCAATATATACATATCCGTAGGTCCATAGAAAACAACGAGGAGACATCTTGATCCACCCTTATCTAATTATATTTAATAGACATGGGTTAACACTCTAAAATAAAATTCAATAAGATAAAGGGAGAGCTAATATTTAATCCCATTTTACAAATACATGGCAATGACAACATGGTGATTTAACATTGGTGTATGTAAATTACACAAAATCAAATACACCAACTAATGTGTAGATTTCATAAAAACCATGCTACCATATGTTTACCTGTATTGGACACAGAGTTAACCACATTGAATATCAGAAATTTTGGATTGACTTTTGACAGCTTGTTTGCTATAGTACAGATGTAATAAGCCCCTAACACTGTCTTTCACACCAGTAACGTGATAGCATGACTGACTTTACATTCACACAACCCCACAACAGAACAAATGAAGACACGGTCATGTACTGACAATGTTTACATTTACATCAGAACTACATTTGAACATGAAAGACTTGAACAAAAGTGGATATGTCCATTTAAGTGATCACTTAAATGAGATTCCCATGTGAACTTAATATGCCATAACCCTTCAAAATAGCATTTTTGATTTTGTACTTCAATATTACAGTCTAATTTTCGCTTTTAACACATTAGGAACGTCAAAATGCAATTGCTTTTTTAGTCTGCAGTCTTCTCTTCTTATGTGCAGCACATAAATGTTTACACAGGCATTCCAATGAGCTCAGCGTTCAGTGAATTAAGCAAAGCTGGGAGGGTTAGGGGCAAAGGAGGGTTATTTGAGGGAGCTCAGCAAACAAAGCCACAATGGGCATGGTTATTGAGCTTGGAAGAGAGAACAAAAACCTGTCCAGATGACATACCCCTGCCTTTCTCCATCTACTCTGCCTTTCTCCACCATCAACCCACCCCCTCTTGTCAACTGCAAGAATGAAGGTATACGATAGGTACCTTTAGAGTGTTTTGGGAGTTGATACTGCGTCTGCGACCTTCCTCCAGTTGCATCTCGGAGTAAAGATCTTCCTCATCCTCCTCCATGATGTCGGACAGATCAGAGCCCCGGCTGCTCTCTGTCTGATACTCTTCACTGTGGGTGTAGTGGGGATGATGATGCTGAGAGAAACAAGGAATAGTTAACAGCAGTGGAGTATGACCTCTAATTTATACATTCACTTTAAATTACCTTCTCACTTGTGAATACCATTTGTGTTGTTTATTGAGGTAAAGGCACTGACAGTTTTATGAGGCAATGCAAGAAACAAACTCTGATTTAAGATTTGGGCTGAAACGTTAAAAAAAACAACTAAATCTGTCAATAGCATACAAAATACAGATATTTCATATAATACCGAGATTACATACGAATATGCTCAGTATTAAAGCATCTGACAGGACAGCTTGCTGTGTTTCTGCAGAGTACCTGTCTGCCTAATTCTGAGCCCCGGAGGAATTCATCTACTGAGGCTCCTCTCCTCCTTGTATGGGGGGAGTCATAACCATCCTCCTCCTCGTCAGAATTGAGTGGATGCAGACTGTTACCACGCTCACTGAAGATATTCCTTTTTTCAACCTTGCAAAAGAAATAGTGTTGTTACATCCAGATTATTTGGTGAAAAGTCACCTTGAAGTGTACTGCATTGAACATTTGGACAATTTACATAACTGCATCCCTACAACTTTCAGAAAAGAGGTCTACAATCCTACCTTCAAACCAAAATGTGTTGTTTATTCATTCTATATACCACTCATTCTGCACACAGGGCACAGTGGGGCCAGGGCCAATCCCAGCTGACATATGACCTGTTACTAGATGATTGCAGGGCCACATACAGAGACAAACATTTACATTCTCATTCACGCCTATGGGCAACTTTATCTCCAATACCCCTATATCATTTTGTTGGACTATGGACTGTGCAAAACCTGAAAAAAAATCCACACAGGGAAAACATGAAAACTCCACAAAGAAAATCCTCCAGTAAAACACTTGAATAGAACCAGGAACCTTCTTGCTGCGAGGGGGGAGTTCTAACCCCTGCACAAACTGAATGGTTGAATGGAATATTGTGTCTGAAGTCCTCACATACCCTGTTTCCCTCTGCGAATACCCTCTGGGCAGCTTCTCTGGCCATGGCCTTTGCGATGGTGTTGGGGATAGGTACTCCCTGAGGCTGTGGCAGGATCCTTTGAGGGGACGGTGATCGTCGTGGCGGGAAGTGTGGTGGCTCCAGGTTGGGTCCACGAACATTGGGAGGCAGCGGGGAGGGGGAGCGCTCCCAAGGCTGACCTGAACGTAGGCCCACCTCATGCTCTTTGGTTTCTGGCTCTCTGGCACTTATAAGTGGTTTGGACTTGGGCAAAGGTTGATGCTGAAAGTGAGGCTGGGGATGAGGAGGGGGAGGATGTATGGGCTGCGAGGGCTGCTGTACATGGGGTAATGTGGCAGGCTGTGCTCGAGGGAGAGGTTGCACCTGGGGTTGAGGGTGATTTGGTGGGTATGTTGATGGGTAAGGAGGATGGGTTTGTGAGTGAGGAGGAGGAGCCTGTGGTTGAGGCATGGTATGTGTATGTGGGATGGTTCGATGGGAAAGGCGTGGGGAACCTAAAAGATTATGTGGGATGATTGCGATTGGTGAGTCTTGGGACTCGCCTTGTGTTGATAATGTCCTCACGATGACTTCTCTGGCCTCAAGACACTGAATCCTGTTTAATTCCACTGTGACATAGTCTGCTGTTGGGTACAAGACCTCGGCTATCTGCATTCAGAATGAGAACACAATTGACTCCTTATGAAAGGGAAGCATATACCGATACCAACGAAGCCTGCTTTCATCTACATGCATTTGTAATTCTGAGATCTGTTTATTTCAAGTTAAAATTCCTTTAAAAACTTTCATGGCAGAGGGTTATATCCCCAGAGCTCAAACAGACATTTTCTCTTACTATTCTGTGTAATACTCCAATTTTTAAATGTTATTTCGGGGAGCACTCACTGAGAGTAGACTGCCCTTTTATATATATTTTGAAATGCAGTGATCACATTCATAAGATTTTCCATGGAAACTACAGTCAGACTGAATAGTACAATGGGAAAATCTGGAGTTGAGATGAGATCATCAACAAGCAAGCGACAGCCAATGTTGCATTAGCATAACACTTTTGTTCCTCAGGTTGTCAAATCAGGCATTAAAGAGATGCACCTCTAATGATATCACTCCAAAGAGCATGTAACGCTCAACTGAATTCTGTGCCAGCGCTAAAGGAGCTGCATCCTGAAGCTAGGAATATGGTGGCAGGGAAATTTGAATGGAGTTGCAGTGACAGTAACAGTCTCTTACAATGACAGAGAGAGAATAGAAGAAGCAACTAATTTCAGGGTCATCTGAGGTAATCTTTCAGTGATTTACCCAAAATAATGACTGTGGGTAAGTGTTGAATGTTAATCAATTATTGAATCACTTTGAAAGGTGATATACAAAGTACTAATTTTTCAGACATGTACTTTTAAAGGCCTACATCAAGGGCACCTCAATAAAATATCCTCCATTTCCCTCCTGCTCTTATCTACCACTCAGAGAGGTGAAAACCAATAGCTGTAGAAATTTGACATGCAAACAAAACAGATTGTTGCATTCAAAACCTTTGAGTGAATTTAGTAATATGAATTCATTTCCTCAGCATGTTTGTAGAATTCTGATGAACCCCTTTTTAGTTTGTCCAGGAGATGGAGGCATAACCTTACTGAGCAAGAAAGACTGTCAAGGATGGCATGTTCTGTTTTTATTTTAAGAAAAATAGAGAATGACTAGTTTGGACATTGGTACCTTTTGTCCCTTTGTGCACACAGCATAGCCAATTACACTGGCTCCATTTGAGGTTCCTGCAGAAGTCAGAGGCGGTGGCTTCCATCTGACCTGCAGAATTCCGGGTGTCTGACCACACTGGACCTGCACCTCCTGGGGAGGGAGGGGGGGCCCTGGGGAGCACACACACACACACACACACACACACACACACACACACACACACACACGATAACACGATAAGAGAACAAAAATTAATATTTTAACTAAAGCTCAACCAAATTTGCCTATATGATCAGAAAATATTGAACTGGTCATGCTTGTTCATTATTCTTTTCATTGTGCTATGTAACAAGGAAATTGTTTTGCTGCTGCCACTTAAAGACGTTCGTTAAGTGACAGGATCATAAGATTCAAAAGTCAAGTGCCCACATTAAAGTTCAACATTTGTAGTGACCATTAAGAAAGCCTTTCTTAATGTGAATTCAGAAGAACCAGTTAGAGGAATAAATCCATATTTCATTTGATTTCAGTCCAACAGTGGAAGCACATAAGAAACGGGTTCTTTTAAAGGTTTGGCTTACATGAGAAAGTATTGGAAATTTACACGTTTAGTTTTACTCCGAAACAATTTGAGCAATTAGTTGTTTAACTATAAAATATCAAATTGCAGAGAATATTCTGGTAAGTGCATGCCAAAGTGATGTTTTCAGTTATATTTTCTCCGTTAGGTATTTGTTTTATGTTATAGTGGATGAGAGAAACCAAGAAACTTTCCCATATGGCACATTGTTTCAGAGATTTTGGATAATTGCCTTAAAAGTGATCCAGTAACAAAGCTTGTCAGTCAGGGGTGCAATTATGCGAGTTTGTTGAACTGCATAAGTTAAAAAAAAAATAAAATAATGACAGACCATGCTTCATGCTGTGATCTTGAATGAATTACTGGATAGCTGGTGGGTGACACCCGCCATATATTCATCTGCCAATTATGCATTCACACACATTTGCCTCATTGTATTTGTTTATCGAACTTGTACAATGTTTATCAAAATGTATTAAACACAATGTGTCAGAAAATATACCTACATTTTGGAGTATTTGTGAAAGTGTTTACATTTTATCAGCTGCTATGCATTGTAGCCCAGTAAGAAAATGAATGTAATGTCAACTACTGAATTTACTCTTTTACAGGAAGACTACTAAAAGTGTAGACCCTTGTTTTGTGAATGTGGGTTTTTGGTTGAAAAGGCAAAATTCAAAAGGATCTGGCAACAAACATAATGACATTCTATTGCCATGTCCTCATGTCCTGGTTGAATTCTAGAAGGCATGAAAAACAGAGTTGTTTATGCAATTTTTTAGTTTTGGCTCCATGCTGCACAATATATTCACTAACATCCCTGCATTGACAAACAACGGTGAGAGTTTGTCAGCAGAAAATCCATGTATAAGAATATCTGCCAGTGTGATCTTAATCCCATCTTTAACCTGGCTTTCAACAGACAAAACACTAATGGAACAAATGCGACGGCTGTTTATCATTATTAAACCACTCTTGGCATATACATCACATTTCCCTGAGAACCGAATATGATGTTTGTTACATAGGTGAGATCGGCAGACACCGAATTAAAGGCAGAGAATTCAGTTGTGTATCTTTGTCTTGTTTAATGAACCCATTCTGAGTGTGAACACCTAAAATAGTGCCTAGAGCCACTGTCCTTCTTATTGACAGTCACCTCCGCAGAAACCAAAACTATTTCAGATTTCTCTAATTAACATGTTCAATAGATGGATCATTTAATGAAGTCTCAGCATGTAGGCTCATCAGCTGCCAAAAAAAAGATCAATTCAAACTTCAGACATATTCCTCTGCTCTCTTATCCTCCCCTGTATTTCTTGCCTTTTCACACTCTAATGCCTTTATGTGTTATGTCTCAAGCAACTAGCCTCCTACCAGTGTACAGTTGGAAAAACTATTACAATACCCTCAAATGCCAATCCACCATGAAAAATATATTTTTAGTTTGTTACACTTGGAAATCCCACTGTTAGTATTCACTGGTAAAATGTTCAAATCATTTATTCTTGTAATACATTATTTCCTTCCGACCAATTATCTCATTGAGCTCCCTGTCACTTAGAAAGCAGCGATATGAAATATCTCAACTACAGTATATTTATCTGACAAACCTGAATCATGAGATTCTCACAGAAAAAGATTTCCCAATAGCAGCAGAGTTATGAGCGTGTTTGCAACCGTAGAATATCAATAAGTCCAATGGAGGAGAGAAGTCCCAGAGATCCACATTCACTATTTACACAAACCTGGCTGATTGTCTTTTGTTTCCACTATTGTGTATTTTCAATCTAGTGAATGTGAATGCAACCTTCCCATTTTCCTGGTTTGATCATGTTTTCATGTTAACACACCATTCATAGAAATCCCTTAAGTAAATCTAAATCTGGCAGCGAATCTGAACATTGTTGTAATATTTTGTCAGTGTGTCGCTAGGAAAATAAATGGATTGCTGTGTGGGATGTAAATCATCAGATGGCATTTCCTGTTGGAATATCAGATGACTTTGAGGCTGAACAGGAGTACTATCCCACAGAACCTGCAGTCACATTAGAGAGGAGCTAGAGAAGCACACTGCCTCCAACATCTATTTACTGTATCTGCAGACATTAAAATTCTCTATTTTCCTTCAGGGTTAGGAACAGGGCATATTAATCAACCTTTTATAACTTCTTTACCACTTTTCATTTTGATATATCTTCACATGGGTAAAACTGACAAATGTGGGCTATTCATGGTATTTTTTAAATGACATATTATTTCCTCATTTTAAAGGGGATCTTCTCCTTTTCAGACGGTTATTTCCTTTCATGTAATGAAATTACTTGAATATTAATTCAGTGACGTTTAAAAAAAAACAGTTATACTCCTGTTTTTTTATGTGGTTGTTTTTTTTTCCTTAATTTTTGTAGAAATTGTTCATGGCAGGCCTTTTCCATATATTGTTGTCTTTTTTTCAATTCTCAATCAAACTTTGAAACCCCTACCTGACTATATTTATGCTCCTGTTCACTGCTATCAACCTCCTCCAAAAAATAAACTTCATTTTAATATAAGCTGTGAAATAAGAGCTTATAGAAGTGTGTTCTTAAAAAGAAGACCTGCAGGCTGAGTGCAGAACTCCAATGAGATTTCTCTCTTCTCCCTCTGATCCACTGGAAGCTGCCAAGGAACCTGATGTGGCTGTCCCACCACCTTCACATTGTAAACAGTCATGGACTTCAGGTTGAAGAACGTATACTTGTAGCCTCCAGCCTTGATCATGTCATACTCTGCTCCATTGAGGAAGATGGTGTGACTGTAGTTGCTGTTGCTGGGCATCCATGAGAGCTCAGCAGACACCTGTGTGATGCTGTCCACCCGCAGGTAGTAAGGTGCCACCACGACATCCTTTCCTACAAGCAAAGTGCACCGAAGCTCATCTGATGGCCCCCGGTCAGTGATGCTCTGCACTGAGATTCGATAAGTGTTGGTGGCTAGATTGAGCTTCTCAATGAGAGACTTTGTCCTGCCCCCGTAGGGGACACTCATGCGTACCTCCTTATCCACCAACACATTGTAGCCACTGATGGAGCCCCAACCTGGGGGAACCATAGGGGGATCCCAGCCAATAATAACACTCTTGGCCAGTTGTTTAATCAGGTTGATTCGGCGGGGATAAGGCACAATGTCTTCACCAACTTCATCAATACTGACATCCAGGGTTCCTGTTCCATTGCTGGAGGACCCAAGGAGGTCCATGCCCAAGCTGCTGGTGCTGATACAATCCTGTTTACTATCAGACAGCAGACTGCTTATACCTGTCCCAATCCCCCTGTTGGACAAATCCAACAGTCTATGAGACCCCAGGCTACTGTGACTCTTGAGGCACCCAGGCTCTTCAGCTACTGTCTCCCTGTGTTGGACTGAGGGTGTATCCTCATCTTGGACAAAATCCAAAAAATTGGAGGGGACAAGCCCCCTCTGACCATCGAGCAGCTCTCCTGGAAAACAAAAGGAAGACTTATAGACATGATCATATTTTAAGCGAGGGATGAATATTGGGAATATCCGGAATGCCAGACCTTCATAAAATCCATCCTCATCCATTATCCCATAAACGTAGAGGTACTTCCCTGCCACAAGGGGGAGCTCTGCCTCTGGATGCTCATTAGGCCCATCGTAGGGATTATAGCTGCATCATATAAATACTAGAAATAGTCAATTCAATGTTTTCAAAAATAAGGCACTTTGACGGTTCATTTCAAAAACTTAATCCCTAATATATATCAAGGATTTTTTGAGTGTGGCTTTAAAATGTAACAGTTGTTTCCAATTTGTTTTGGTCTTGCAAATTTGAGGAGTATATGCTTGTGGGTTGAAAGCTCTGGCTCTGTTTCACGTATTTTTGCTCTGAGGATTCCAATTATTTTTTTGTGCTGACAGGTCATTTCCTTTACAGATAGAAACACTGAATCAAGATCGGAAGAGCGTCGTG